>CAUYSK010065343.1:0-27646 GCA_963575035.1 Avahi laniger
ACACAAGATGAAACAAAACCAAATAAAAACGACCAGTTAGCTCCAAGAGATGTGCTGGTTGGCCTGGAAATGTGGGGGGTGAAGGTGTAAAAAATTTTTAAATTTTTTAAGGAAATTTTTTTTTTTTTTTTTTTTTTTTAAATAGAGACAGGGTCTCACTTTGTTGCCCAGGCTGTAGCCTCAAACTCCTGGGCGCAAGCAATCCTCTTGCCTCAGCCTCCTGAATAGCTAGGTCTGTAGGTGCATGCCACCGTGCTCAGCTGATTTTTAAATTTTTTTGTAAAATTTTTTTTGTAAAATGTTTTAAAACTTTTTTGATATGGTGCCCAGGCAGGTCTTGAACTCCTGGCCTCAAGTGATCCTCCTGTCTTGGCTTCCCAAGGTGCTAGGATTAAAGGTGTGAGCCACTGTGCCCAGCTTTCAGGAATATATTTTATAAAGAAAAACTTTGGGTAATGAATAAAATATTTAAGACCAGATACTATTACCTGGCTTCTGCTCTGATAATTATGCTAGTAAACTGATTGCCATATTATTTATACATAAACTTTATATAAAACTTAAATTGTTCAAATTATCACAAAGCTTGGCCAATCCAATGAACATGATCTGGGATTTTATTTTACCCTACTTAGAAGCTAAAGCATTAGTCTGATACTGTTTTATTGGTGTTGGCAGAAGATAAGAGATTCCTGGGTCAGAGACCAAGTACTTAATTTACTTAAGGCACAGCAAGCAGCATGAAATCAGTGTGTGTGTTGCTTCCTCTTACCAGGAAGGACATGCAGAGGCCCAGGTGGATGCTGTACGTGTAGTAGGTTTGCCTTACAGCTGAGGAGCCCTGAGTTTGGGGAACCCACTATTTAATAGCAAGTAGTAAGCATGCCTGTCCTCTGTCTCAGAGGGAGACGTTACTATACCCTTCAAGGTTATTTGCTGCAAACGCAACTCTCTAAAGAGTGGTTAAGGCCTTGCCTTAGCTTCCCAACAAGATGTGCAGGAGCATGACAGACCCACGGGGACTGTATCTCCCAACACTTTTTTTGTGTATTTTTTACTAATTGAAAGATATGTTTACAGAATTCCAATTTAAATTTCTTTTCAAATTGGAATGGATACATTTGTTATTGAAAAGCTCCTCTTGAGTTTTTATTGGGACACATACTTTGAGCATTAGCTATGTTACTTTGACTTTTTGAAGGAGTGCCACGTTTTCTAAGATTATTTCCTGTTTACTGAGGACTTTGAAAACAAAATATAAAGGTCAAAAAGAACTGTATTTATATGCCTCATTCTGTATTTGCTTGAAGTTTGAAGAGCTGGAAAAGAACACTAGGATACATGGACCCTAACTGGCTATGGGGCAAGTTCTTGTGTTTTGGCCGGAATTTTCTTATCTCTGTAATGATGGGATTAAGCTGGTTCATTAAGGGACCTTCCAGTTCTTTAAACAAAACCAACCACAATCTCACGCCTGTAATCCTGAATATGGAAATGGTTTACATTGGGGCCAAATGGCATTTCACATGAAAACAGCTTTACTTCGAGTGTATTTTGGATTAGTGTGAATGTGGTGTCTTTCTCTGACACCACTTCTATTAATATCAATTCACTTCTGACACTAACTCCCACCCCACAGCTTAAGCTCTCAGTCCGAAAGACTGCCCTCACTTTAGGCACCAGCTGCAAATGAGGTGCCTAAGCCACCCACACTTCTACGCAGTTGACTATAAATTTGGGGATTCCTTGACCCTCCTCAGGTTTGACAATGGGCTAGAACAACTTACAGAACTCAGGGAAACTACTTTTGTACCTTTATTATAAAAGGTTCAATTCAGGAACAGAAAAATGGAAGAGGAGACACACAGGGCATGCTGTAGAATAGGGAGCACTTCATGTGTCCCCCTCCCTGCACCCGGATATATTCACCAACCTGGAAGCTCTCCGAATCTCCTCTTTCCAAGAGTTCTTATAGAGTTCAGTTTCCAGGCTCCCTTGTCTTCCCTGGAGGTTGGTGGATGGGGCTAAAAGTTACCTCCCTCTATTCACTTGGTCTTTCTGTTGACCAGCCCCATCCTGAGGCTATTTAACCCCAACCCCCAGTGACTTTATTAGTGTAAGTTCAGGTGTGATTTTGTAATGAATAACAAAAGACACTTATGCCACTCAGGAAATTGCTAGGGTTTTAGGAGCTCTGTGCTAGGAACTGGCGACAAAGACCAAATACTTATTATTGCTACGGTGTATTACCAAAAATTTGACTTGCCTTTTATTCACATCATTTACTGTTAACACTAGAAATAGTTTTATAAGGGATATAATCTGATTTTGAGAATATACATTTTTTTTTTTTTGTAAAACACATTAGCAAAAATAATCTCCAAAATTTTTCATATGCTGTGTGAGCCTTGGGCCTAAAATGAACCATGGGGCATGGGAAAATAAGGCTTCTGTAGCTGGGTGCCACCTCTTCTTTCACACTAATCTTTTTCCCGGAGATTGTCTAGTGGAGTTTAGTTGGCAGCCAGCCGATCATAATGATACTAAAGAGTGGTTCCATTGCCTCTTTAATCTATAGCTCATAGACTTCACAAAATTTCAGGGGCTTTATCTCTGATATTTTCAAAGAGTCTCAAGGGTAATTGGACTCCCAAAGTGTTAAGAACCTGTAAGGTATGGATATTGGTGTGGCTGTCTGTTGGAAGTATACACTGGGAAGGAAGGTAGAAGATACACCTTATTTTACAATTTTATTTCCTATGATTGACGTTATCACTGTTATTTTTAGAGATGAGATCTTGCTCTGCTGCCCAGGCTTGAAGGCAGTAGCGTAGTCATATAAAACTGTAACCTCAAACTTCTGGGCTGAAGTGATCCTCCTGCCTCAGCCTCCCTAAGTGCTGGGATTACAGGTGTGAGCCACCTAGGTGGTGGGCAGAATTATTTTTTATGCTGTAAATTGATCAGCCCCAATTCTAAGTTGTGGTACAAATGAACTACTTGTGAAATAAATTGTATCTTCTGCTTTCCTGTCCCACTATTAAAGTGAAATAGTTTTTAGTTATTGGTGCAATATAACTTTTTTTTTTTTTTTTTTTGAGAGAGAGTCTTACTTTGTTGCCCTGGCTAGAGTGAGTGCCATGGCGTTAGCCTAGCTCACAGCAACCTCTTACTCCTGGGCTCAAACAATCCTCCTGCCTCAGCCTCCCAAGTAGCTGGGACTACAGGCATGTGCCACCATGCCCGGCTAATTTTTTCTATGTATTTTTAGCTGTCTAATTAATTTCTTTCTGTTTTTAGTAGAGACGGGGGTCTCGCTCTTGCTCAGGCTGGTTTTGAACTCCTGAGCTCAAACCATCTGCCCGCCTCAGCCTCCCAGAGTGCTAGGATTACAGGCGTGAGCCACCATGCCCGGCCATTGCAATGTAACTTTTCTAGCCACTCTGAATAACAAAATGGCAATTGTTACTATGTAGCCTCTTTCTTGCCATGGTGATTTGACATTCTTTCAACAGGAAGTTAACATAGGATATAGGAACATGTCTGGCCTAATTTCTTCCATGTTGTTTTGAAGCTGGCATTATATACATGCTGCAAAACCAAAGTCTCCCCTGGTCACTCCTTTTCCATCACCCCAATCTGTGGGTTATCTGGTAGCATTTTAATACATGTGTCAAAGGACAAAATTACAACAAATTTGAAGATCTCAGTTGGCTTTACTGCTATTCTAGAATCTGGCAACACTTCATTCTGTAAAACAATATTCTGATAAACTGAGCGGAAGAGGTGGGCTTCATAGACTGGTAAGAGCTAGAGAAAGTAGAAGCAAAGAATAGAGTATGTTGGTTGTTTCTAAGCTACTTTTCTTCTAAGGTGGGGATTGGAAGAACAATAGGAAAATGATTGATCAGTTAACATCAGGTAACTTCAGGCTCCTTTTTTTGTGTAAGGATTAAAGTACAGTGAACTTTATTATCATGCCAATTTAAGATTGAAATTGACTTGTTTGGGAAGTTGGGGTCATCTCTCTTTTCTGATTTTTCAGAAGGAACTTTAGCATGGGTGACTCTAGTTTGATTTTTAATCTTGTCTTTTGGGACCTAGTGCAGGAGTTTAGTCCAAAACAATGACCTCTTATAGTTTTTTTTTTTTTTTCCCCCCCAGACAGAGTCTCGCTCTGTCGCTTGGACTATCGTGCCATGGTGTCAGCCTAGCTCACAGCAACCTCAATCTCCTGGGCTCAAGCAATCCTCCTGCCTCAGCCTCCTGATTAGCTGGGACTACAGGCACACCACCACACCTAATTTTTTCTATTTTTAGTAGAGATGGAGTCTCACTCTTGCTCAGGCTGGTCTTGAACTCGCGAGCTCAAGCAATCCACCTGCCTCGGCCTCCCAGGGTGCTAGGCTCACAGGTGTGAGCCAATGGTGCCCTGCCTCCTCTTACAGTTTTTATTTAAAACACGAAATGGTTATTAAGATATGCCATATGCTTTGTAGAATAGTCTTAGTTAAATTGGAACTTTTCACTCTAAAATAACCACCTTTGTAATGGTAGCTCTAAGTTTGACAACATCTATAGTAAGAGCAATGAGTACATTTGTCCCCTTGGTATCTCCAGGGGGATTGGTTCTAAGACTTCTCGATATACCAAAATCCTGGAATACTCAAGTTCTTTATATAAAATGGCATAGTACAGTTGACCCTCTATATCTGTGGGTTCTGCATTTGTGGATGCAGTGGGCTCACTATACCATAATTATTTTGGAAATAAAAAAATTTTATGTGTTTCTCAGTGGTTAGAAATTGTCAGTTTTAAAACTCCTTATGTTGACTTAAAGATGCCTTTACTCATTCAAGACTAATAGTTAACATTTACTGAGCATTTTCTGTATGCCGGGCACTGTTCTTTACATGTGTTATCTTTTTTTTCTTTTGAGACAGAGTCTCACTCTCTTGCCTAGGCTAGTGCCATACCATCAGCCTAGCTCACAGCGACCTGAAACTCTTGGGCTCAAGCAATCCTCCTGCCTCAGCCTCCCTGGTAGCTGGGACTACAGACGTGCACCACTGTGCCTGGCTAATTTTTTCTATTTTTAGTTGTTGGCTAATTTCTTTCTATTTGTAGTAGAGACAGGGTCTCGCTCTCGCTCAGGCTGGTCTCAAACTCTTGAGCTCAAGCAATCCTCCCGCCTTGGCCTCCCGGAGTGCTAGGATTACAGGCATGAGCCACTGCGCTGGCCTACGTGTATTATATTATTCAATCTATCTTATGGGGAAGGTACTACTATCTTCATTTTTAGAGAAGGAAAAACTGAGCCACAGAAAGGTTAAATATCTTGCCCAATGTCACATAACTAGTGTATGGTAGAGCCAGTCTGATTCTAGAACCCAGGCTCTCAACAGGGCACCCACAGCCAGTTTCCAACCAATTGCTGAGCTGCTAGGTTGGGAAGCCTAGGAAGTGGAAGATTTGTGGGTAAATAGAAAGGGAAAAAGCAAACTATCTTATTCTCTGTTCCTGGCTTCCTTCTCCCAATGAAATTCAGTAATTATCTGCAGAGTGAAGAAACAGGAAGTGAACTGAACTCCTATTTTTTTGCTTTCTCTTCTTTATTTCTGCCACCTTTGCATTGCTGGCAGTTCTAATGGATATGTACTTCCCACTCTATTAGCAGTGATCATGTTTGTTTTTATTAGTGTCACTTCTCAGGAGAAGGAAGTATAGTGTAATGCTTAAGAGTGGGGACTTGAGAATCAGACTGCTTGGGTTTAAATTCCAGTTCTGCCGCTCAGTGGCTGAGTAACCTCAACCAAGTTACTTAACTTCACTGAGCGTCACTTTTTTTTTTACCTGTAAAGTAGAGGTAATATACTGCATACTTCATGGGGTTTTTGGGAGAATGAAATGTGTGAATATGTGTAATGTGTTTAGAACAGTACATGGCACATAGTAAATGCTATTATAAGTGTTGCTGCTCTTGCTATTATTATTTGAGAGCACTTTTAGGTTGAACCAATAATTGATTTAGTTTAGGGATCAGAATCTTTAAACCTTTAATGCTGTATTAGTATGGGTACTTCTCTTGTGTGTAAAGGGAAAAGGGTAGGAAAAAGGGGAGATGAAAGGAAGTTGAGAGAGAGAAAAAAAGAAAGAGAGATAATGCAGATAGTTTTGCTGGGTTTTTTTTTTTTTTTTTTTCTTTTTTCTGGAGACAGGGTCTCACTCCCAGGCTGGAGTGCAGTGGTGTGATCATAGCTAACTGCAGCCTTGAACTCCTGGGCTCAATTGAACCCCCCCACCTCAGCCTCCAGAGTAGCTAGGACTACAGGCGCCTGCCACTGCATTTGGCTAATTTTTAAATTTTTCTGTATGGACAAGGTCTTGCTATGTTGCCCAGGCTGATCTCAAACTCCTGGCCTCAAGTGATTCTCTTACCTCCCCAGTTGCTGGGATAAGAGGCATGAGCCACTGCACCTGGCCTAATGCAAATAGTTTTGATGAGGAGTGGGAGAACGTATATTTCCTAGGAGTTACTCACCCCTATGTAGTTTTATTTTCTTTTTTGTTATGTGATTTTTGCATCTGTTCAACAGTTCACAACAGGCCAGTCTTTGTGCTCAGTGCTAGAAGTACAGTGGTACACAAGATAATATAGCTTATCTATTACATACAGCGATGTTAGTAGACATTATAAATCCATAAGATGAATTGTTTTGAAGCGTGCTATAGGAGCACATAGGCATGGCATCTGATACAGAGTTAGATGGTTCTCTGTTTTTATGTTTAATAAGGTGGCAGCTTTAGCCAACAAGAAATTCAGGATTATAATCGAAATAGGACTTTATCTTAAAATCTAGGTATATGCGGGGTGGCGTTTCTCGAACAGTTTTTCTGAGAGAATGAAGAAGTATTTCATTGAATCTAAGATTGCATTTATGCCAATTTCTTAGAAGTTAAAATGCGGAGGAAAAATAGCTGATGATAATTGTAAGACACCCTCAATAAAGGCCCATTCCGACTTTAGAGATGTTTAATGGTGGGGAAAAAAGTATCTCAATGTTGATGAATCTCTGGTGCATTTGTAATTGATAGCTTCTTAGAATGGAGGACTATAGTAAAAGAAGCTAAAGTAGTTACATCTGTTTATGAGTCAATATGATATACAGTGATCTGACCTTTTCCTTATAAAAATGTAGGTTTTGGATGCTACATGCCATGAATATTGAATTACTAACTAGGCAACCTGGTGCTAAAACAGCTGCTGAGACCAGAGATCACCCTGATCTTTGTTCAGTTCTTCATGTTGCTCATACATTATGAGGGGTTGTGGTGATGGTGCTACTGCTTGTTGGTTAGAGGCCTGAGTAACTATAGTTCTAAGGCTGAGTAATGAACCATTCTTTAAAGCAGTGGCCTTTGTATTGTGCTCTAGTTCACATACATGTGTTACATACACATGTGTGTGCAGAAAAGGTTTCACAAAATAATATTTGTCAAACTACATGGGATTCTTTCTGATATAGCCTGTTCTCTTTCATTATAAAAAGAAATGCGCTGCTCAATACACCACTTTGCACTTTTTAAAAAATAACACTTAAGTCTTCGAAACAACCAGGGGTCAGAAACTTAGAAATTGCCTTTTTTTATTTTTATTTTTTTGAGACAGGGTGCAGTGCAGGCTAGAGTGCTGTTTGGTGTAATCGTAGCTCGCTGCTACCTCAAACTCCTGGGTTCAAGCAATCCTCCTGCCTCAGCCTCCTCAGTAACTGGGTCTACAGGTATACACCACCATGCCTGGCTAATTTTTAAAAAAATTTTTTGTGGAGATGGGGTTTTGCTATTGCCCAGGCTGGTCTCCAACTCTTGGCCTCAAACAGTCCTCCTGCCTTAGCCTCCTAAAGTGCTGGGATTATAGGTGTGAGCCACCGAGCCTGGCCAGAAATTGATTTTTATTGGTTATTGTGATTTTTGAGCAAGTCACTAATTCTCTTTAGGTTTTTTCAGCCATAATAATTGTACTAGTTCTGTTCTTGCTCTGAATGAATGAACCTGTTGCTAGCTGAGGGAAAAATATGTATATAAGTACACATAAACAAATATCTTCAATCTTTTTGCAGGTCACCATCAGATTTGAAATATTTAAAGTGGATATAAAACTATTTCAGCAATGCAGACAATTAAGTGCGTTGTTGTGGGTGATGGCGCTGTTGGTAAAACATGTCTCCTGATATCCTACACAACAAACAAATTTCCATCCGAATATGTTCCGACTGTAAGTATAAAGGCTTCTCTCTGTTAGTGAAATGTATTATAATTTGATATCCTTTTGAAAACACTTTCTCTGTACTGAAATTTTTCTGTTGTCTGCCTTTGTTTCCTATTTTTAAAGATCTTGACTTCTCATGGTTAAATTATGTACACTTTAAAATTAAACAGCTGAAAAATCAGTGGAAAGTCAGAAGGGGTGACACAAGGGTTTGCAAGAAGTGCTGGGAGGCAAAACTCCAGTAGACAAGATTCTAAAGAGTGGTGGTCTCAGTTTGGAGAAGTATGCCCTACATCTTGGAATGAGGTGACTTTCTTTTTTGATATCTTGGCCAATGATTGATCAGTGCTTGGAGGTCTCCTGGGATGCTATTTGGGGTCTTGTAACTTCCGAGAAAGCAGTATGTGTCTCTGCTTACCTTGCGGAGCTATTCTCTTAGCAGTAATGGAGCTCCAAACTAGTGCTTAAAGGCAGAAAAGAGAAGACTTGTTTTATTATGAGCAGACCAACAGAAGAAACCTTTGGGGATCATCTCCCACAACTGCTTTTTTTAAATCAATTCCTTGGAAGGGTAGAGGGAAGATGAAAATAATAGATGTTGAAGTGAGAGGGTATTATTTAGAGTAACACTCATTTGTGAAAGAATGTATTTGGGGATTTAGGGCTTGTCCCAAATTATTTGACTAACCCAGTTGGTATAATTGTTTTAGATATACTTGCCCATTCAGTATTGAGTACAGAGTTGGAGTTGGCCCGGCATGGTAGCTACCACCTCTGTTAAGTGAGCTATTTTAGGAACTTTTGTATGATTAATATGGGACTAGTAATCTTTGGAAGTTAAAAGGAAGAAAACATATCAGCACCTTGGGTTAATCTTCAGAGACGTGAGCATTACCAGGAAGGTGAATATGGTGTAAAGGCCTGGTAATTACATTCACTTGGAATTATAGTTTCTTGACGTCAAGTGATTGAGCTAGGCCAAGGATATAGGAATAAAGATGATGAAGTTTTTTGAAGGGGGAGAATTTGAAGGTATAGTATAATTAAGTACAAAAATCACATTTTTTGAATTGGCCCATTTAAGGACAATATAAATGGAAGATGTTTTGAGGTTGCAAGGGACTTATAAGGGATTTCTAGAAATACATGGATCTTGTTTCAGAGTGACAGTATTAGAATTTTTGTATTTCAGTCTCCATTAAAGATGTTTACTTATAAACATGATTGCTGAGTCTATTTTATGACTGATCATTTGGTGTTATATTTAAAGTGGGCTTGTGGGTGTTTTATATGTGTGTGTGTGTGTTATGTAGATTTCTGGGAAAGAAAGGGATAGGATGGAGAGGGGAGAAGTAATGGTAGAACAAAATTTTAAATGAGCCTATTTAAGACCATGGACCTATAAATGGACCATGAGGCACACATAATGTATTCATGGTACTTGTTTAAATTATTATGGAAATGGATTTGGTGTAAAGTGCATTTTTGTTCTCATCAACGCACTGGGAGTTGCCATTTCTAGAATAACAGAAATACAGAGCTGGATGAAGGAGTTTAGGCCCAATTTAGGGGAGAGATTTATACTCTAGTCTAAGTAGAGTCTGGATTGCAAGCCAGCTTTTCTGATTCTCAGTTCAGTCCTTATATACGAAAAACCCAGTAAAGGAGGGCTATTCTTGGGTCCTTTTTTAAAAGTGTGACTTAAGAAAATAGTCCATGTGGTTTGAGAGCTTAGCCACATTCATTCCATTTCTGTGTTCTTGTTATCAAGAACTAACTTTCCTTTAACTACCATCTCCCTCATGCCCTTGCTTCCACTCTTCTTTTATGTTTAAATAAGCTCCCACACAGCCCATTGAAACATCAATCAGAGAATTAGAGTCAGTTGCTAAAAGGTTTAAGCAGGGCTAGTCTTTTCCCAGTTGAAAAGCATTGCTTTCCTTTTTTAAAAAAAATTTTATTTATTTATCTTTTAATTAAACATTTTTTATTGTAAATTGACAAATTACAGTTGTGTGGGAAAGCATTGCTTTTCAGATGTAAATTAATTCGAAAGAATCCATGGATTAGTGTTGGGTCTTTTCCCATTTAGCATCATTACCTCCCATTTTCACACATAACTTAATACAATGAATATTAGTATATACTGTACTGATTTTGCTAAGGGTTTTATGGTCTATTTACAAATAAAACATCTAGTCAAGATATATTAGGTCTTGTGGTTTGTGCCCAATAATGTGAATTTTATTCACGAAATTCCCAACAGATAATTCTCTAGCCTTTTATTGAACACTTCCCTTGTACTTTGAGGGAAGCTTTATTTCTCTCAAAATTGGCTTCTTTGTAATAAGCCTCTTCCTATCTGGCACCCTGCAAGGAAAAAAAACATTGTCATGAATCTAGGAGATTTTAATTCTAAATTAAAAGGAAGTGGTTTATGAAGAAATAATTTCTTAGAAATCAGAGTGAACATTGAGATGTCTCAAAAGTTTCAAACTTGAACTTTGTGTAGCTAGAAAATCCTGCTCCTGTGATACCACTAAACCTTCTATGACTCTTTATCCAGGCTGCCCGAGTAGAGCAGGCATCCCAGAACACAACCCCTGTCACTTTTCCCAAGAACCACTTAGCTTACACAAGGCCCTAGTTGGCAAGATTGGTTATATAAGCAAGACAGATGGACTAAGGGAAGATTAAGTCTAATGAGGAAACACTGCCTTAGCTTGAGAGTTGTCCTGTTTTTACCCTCCCCCTCTTCACTAACAGTGTTGTTGTATTTTTGCTTTTAGGTTTTTGACAACTATGCAGTCACAGTTATGATTGGTGGAGAGCCATATACTCTTGGACTTTTTGATACTGCAGGTACTTAATGTCTTTTATAATGTTTTGATCTGTAACTGTAACATTTGCTGGTTGTTTTGTCTTTTTTGGACATTTTGGGGAACTAGCATATTAGTAAACCACTGCCTTTTGTCAGTAGTTAGCAGGATTGAATATAATGATGGCTGTTGCTTGACCATGGAGCAGTCCCAGACATGGGATTGCTGATGGAGGTAAGTGCCCCGGGTGGATGTCATGGTAGAAGATGAAGTAGAAGGAGAGCAGAATTTGTTAGACAAGCTCTGAATTGAATCAGAATCCTGATGTGCGCTGTGCACCTTGCAGAGAATTAGCAACTAGGCTAGTAGTTGGGGAGAGACTTAAGAGAAGGAATTCATAGGAAATATGTCTACTGATTATCTTCCTTCACTCCTGCCCCCCAAACCTCTGTGAGAGCCCATAGTTTCCTAAATATGCCCAAGGTTGTAGGTTTATAAACCATGTACTGTATTTATTATTATCACTCTCTGAAATTTGAAGCCTTATTTATTGGTATTATGCATCTATGTAATACATGCTTAGATAGCTTCTTATAATAAGTGGCTTGTTATTTTATGCTACAACTGAAAATATTTTGAGGGTAAACCAGTATCTAGCTCACAGTGTATTGTTGTTTGTTGGCAACTATCCAAATTTTAAGAACAAATTACTGTCTTCCTTAAATGTGCCTAATTCCTCAGTGTTATTTCTTACTCATTTTTAACAGTGGCTGCACATCTTTTTAATAATTTCTGACTTCTCTCTGTGTAGTCTCTTATTATCAGCCAGTTACCCAAAGGAAAATCTCGGAAAGATATCCTTTAGATCCTTAGAATGTAGGAATTCTAAACTTTTTGAGTTACTCTGTCACTGTCTGCCAGCTAACATATTGCTGTCTTCGAGTGTATTATACTGCCCATTTTGAGGAACTATCTGAATTTAAGTGGGAGGATGAAATGGAGAAACTATAGTAAACAGTTAAGCAGAGAAAATTTTAATGAGTTAAAAATTATAAGAGTAATGGTGTGTATATTGAAAGAAATTTGGAAAATAGAGAAAATAAAATAATGACCTGTAATCTAATGATAAGTAAGGGATTTTCCCCCCTGTGTTCATTTATGCCTTTGGAGGCAGTCTGCATGCAGAGAAAAGACAATATATGTCCACTCGTTGAAAATTAATTTTATTTTCAAATTTCAAAGCTTTTATTTTTTGTAAGCCTTTACATTTTATTTTTTGGTTAGTACTTTTTAAAGTTTTATTGATATATAATACAGTTCACTCATTTTAAGTGTTTAATTTGATGAATTTTACTGACCCTCCGCCAGAATCAAGACATGTAACATTTTGATCACCCTAAAAAGTTTCCTCGTGCCCTTTTGCAGTCAGTCCCCTCCCTTGACCCAGTTGCAGGCAAACACAGATTTGCTTTCTAGGTTTCCACAGTTTTGCTTTTCTAGGATTTCATATAAATGGAACAGATAATATGTAGTCTTTTGTGTTTGACTGCTTTCACTTAGCGTAATGTTTGTGAGAGTCTTCCATGTTGTGTGTATCGGTTCTTGTTTTTTTTTTCCTCCCTTCTTTGTGTAAGCTCCTGTAATAGCAGCAGCATGGTACTTGTTTCTTATCATTGTTGGGTAGTATTGCATTCTATCAATATAGCACAATTTGTGTATCCATTTACAAGTTGATGGATATTTGGGTTCCAGTTTTAAGCTGTTATGAATACTGGTGCTATCAACTGCTTCCGTGTTTTAGCTGTTGTGAATAATGCTGCTGTGAACATGGATGTACAAGTGTCTCTTTGAGATGCTGCTTTCAATTCTTTTGGAGTATATACACTCAGAAGTGGAATTGCTGGATTATGTGGTAATTCTATTTGTAATATTTTGAGGACCTGCCGTATTGTTTTTCCACAGTGGCTATCCCATTTTGCATTCCCACTAACAGTGCATAACGTTTCAATGTCTCCACATTCTTGCCAATACTTATTGTCTGTCTGATTGTAGCCATCCTAATGACTGTGAAGTGGTATCTCATTGTAGTTTAGACTTGGCATTTCCTAATGATTCTTGATGTTGAACATCTTTTCATGTGCTTATTGGCCATTTGTATATCTTCCCTGGAAAAATGTTTATTCAAGTCCATTGCCCATTTTTGAATTGGGCTGGGTTTTTTTGTTGTTAAGTTTTAGGAGTTCTCTGTATAATATTAATCCCTTATCAATTATATGATTTGCAAATATTTTCTCCCATTTTGTGGGTTACCTTTTTACTCTGTTGATACCATCTTTTGATGTGTAAAGTTTTAAAATTTCCATGATGTTCAATTTGTCTATTTTTTCTTTGGTTACAACCTGTGCCTTTGGTGTCATATCCAAAAAACATTGCCAAGTCCAGTGCTATTAAGCTTTTGCCCTATATTTTCTGAGCATTCTTAAATCTCTTAGATGTATTTATTTATTTTGAGTTAATTTTTTTATATATGGTGTTAGCTAACGTCCGATTTCATCTTTTACATTGATATCTCATTTTCTCAGCACCATTTATTGAAAGAGCCCTTTTATTACTGAATGGTCTTGGCACCCTTGTCAAAAATTATTGGACCATGTATGTGTGAGAGTTTATTTCTGGGTTCTTTTATTCCATTATCTTATATGTCTGTTTTATGCGAATACCACACTGTTTTCATTGCCTTGTATTAAGTTTTAAAATCAGGAAGTGTGAGTCCTCCAGCTTTATTCTTTTTCAAGATTATTTTGGCTATTTGGGGTCCCTTGTTGGGATTTTGATAGGGATTGCATTGAATTTGAAGGTTGCTTTGGTTAGTAGTAACATTTTAACAATATTAATTCTTCTAATCCATGAACATGGAATGTGGTTCCATTTATTTATGTCTTCTTTAATTTCTTTCAGCTGTATTTTCTCATTTTCATTGTATAAGTCTTTTGCCTCTTTGGTTAAGTTAATTCTTAGTTACAGTACGTACTGATTTTTGCCAGTTTTTTTTCGTAGGCATTTTCAGTTTCAAATACTGGTCTCATATACACGCATTGAACAAACAAATGAACCTGCTTTAGTAGTCATGATGGGCAATGGGTTTTGTCATCTGGGTTTCACTGAGATTTTTCTTTCCTTAGATGATTTCAGCGTGATTGTTTCTTTACGAGATCTGACTAGGACTGATTTTTAATCATTTCTGTAGCGGGAGTTTATTATTACAATATTTTTGGGTTACTGAGGACACAAAGATTGAACACTACAAACTGGTGGTAAAAGCAAATAATGTAATAGCGAGTTCATTGCTGTTCTGAATGCTTGACATGGTAGATGGAATTAGCCAAGTAAGAATATTGTCCACATATTATAAGACCATACATTTTATTAGATAAATAAGTTGTTTCTGGCTAATGACCAGTGTACTGTGACTTGTGATTTTACTGTTCTCTCAGAAGACACTAAGATTCAGTTGCTGAATTCATTCCCTATGATTTTTTTCCTTAGGACAAGAGGATTATGACAGATTACGACCGCTGAGTTATCCACAAACAGATGTATTTTTAGTCTGTTTTTCAGTGGTCTCTCCATCCTCATTTGAAAATGTGAAAGAAAAGGTAAGTTGGTCAGATATTCTTGCCCTAAAAAAAGTCATCACAGAATTTCTGTTGACCAATTGTAAATAGCTTTAGATGCTTGTGGAGTAACAAAGGTGTATTTTAAAATACCTTTTCTTTAGTGGGTGCCTGAGATAACTCACCACTGTCCAAAGACTCCTTTCTTGCTTGTTGGGACCCAAATTGATCTCAGAGATGACCCCTCTACTATTGAGAAACTTGCCAAGAACAAACAGAAGCCTATTACTCCAGAGACTGCTGAAAAGCTGGCCCGTGACCTGAAGGCTGTCAAGTATGTGGAGTGTTCTGCACTCACACAGGTAAGGGTGGTGTGGAACCCCTTGTTTATTTAGGGTTGAGTACTTTCTTAGAGCACTTAGGATACAGGGATTATTTCTAATAGTGGTCAGCAGTGCTCAATGCTGCCTAGGAAGAATATGGAACAGCTTCATGTTCATTCTTTTGTTAGAGGCCCTGTGTTTATTGGAGAACATTATTAGTCTCTAAAGCTCTTGTGTTGATGAGCTCCCATGTTCTTCTGAATGATTTGTAGTGATTAGGCTTGTGTTTTTAATAATAATAGTAAAATATATCTCTTGCCAGTTGTGACAATTGATGCTGTACTGTTGCTTCACTGTTTCTGGGGTAACTCACCTGGGACAGGGAATTAGTCATAATAATTGAGACTTTTATGTCAAAGAAGGCTGCCTTGGCTGTTTCTGCCACAGTTCTCAAACATACTTTATATCGCAGTTATAGAGCATGTTAATGTTTCCCTCTATTCCTATGTTTTTGGAGGTATTTCTTCCTCATGTGGACCTCTCTTTCCTCCTGGCCGTTTTGGAGTGATTTAATTGGCAGTCTTGTAGTTTGATGGGAAACTCAGATTCTGAGGACAGGGAGCAATGTTAGGAGTGAGAATTATAAATGACACGCATTGTTTAATCTTCTCTGTCTTTACAATATTGCCGATTCCCTCCTTTGAGTACTATTGTGGGGGCATTTATCATGTAGTTTTTCAGATAATTGTTCATTTTTATTTATTTTTTTAAACACTGTCGGACTTTTAATTATATGTATGCTAAGGTAAATGGCATATATAATTACTTATTACATATGTACTAGTTATTTAGTATATAGAGCCTAGTGCATAATCTAGTAACCTGCAATTTAGTGCTTGGTTGGATATTTAAAGATTAAATTTTATACTTAACTAGGATATTCCACAGGATAACTTCAAGGCCTAATATCAGATGATTTAAACACATTCTCCTAAATCTAGTTTTTCTTGGCAGTTTAGTGCTATCGTAAAAGCAGGTATTTAAAAGTTCAGAAGAATTTACATCTTCTCACACATAGCACTGATGAGATTTCAGAAAAATACCTGATGCTTTCTGTGTTTTGATACTATCTTCAGAAGAGTGTCTAGGTGTGTGTACATGTATGTGTGTGTGTAATATGTATGTGTATGTGTGTACTGGGGGCGGCAGGGAGGGATGTATGTGAAATATTTGTGTTCGAGTTAGATACTAATTCTGTGTGTATCTGTTACGTACCCCTTTTCTCTACGTATGGGCTGCTCTGGGGGAAAGGAGGCAAATAGGCCATGCGGCCCCACTTTTAGGTCACTTGCTGAAGCTTTAGACAATTTAATATGCTTTTAATATAAGATTTTTACAGTGTGAGCAGGTATATATATTAAATCATTTTAGACTAGGAAGTTTAAAAGGTCTTAGTAGGTACGTTTTTCACCAGATTTTGAAGTTTGGAGAAGTCAAAAGAGGAGAAGATAGAAAATGGGGTCTGTGGTTGTATTTGGGAGCTAGAACTTTTAGGACTCCAGATTCTGTTTGTTGGTTTTTCTAAAACTGAAGTCTTAATACAAGCAGATAGTGGATCAAACAAAGATGAGTTTTGTTTCATCAGGAATTTTTTGATCTTTGTCCACATTAAGCAAGGAAAGAGTTCCTTGTTAAGGGATACATGCTAGTTTCTAATGGTCCTCCTCCCCTTTTTTCCTTATAAAACATATTTCTCTTTCCATACTCCTTCCTTTTATATTTGACTACCAGAGTTTGTTCTTAGATGTGTAGAAAGAATTATAGAGGAACTTTAACTTTTGTATAGCATTTCTACTTTGAAAATGATGTAGAAAAAAAACCCTTTTAACCTTTTTGTTTCTTTTAAGTACATATTACTATTTCTCATTTATTTTGTATCTAATGGAATGTGTGGGTACCATTCTGGGATGCCATGGTTGGGGGTAGGGTGGGGGTGGGAGCACCTGGGGTGGTCTGGGGCTGGCATTTATCGTTGGAGCTGTGTTCTGGGACTTTTAGGACATTTTTACTTGAAATTAAACTGACCTAAAGAACATGTGAAACTACCTTGGATGGTAAATTTGTGGCTTCAGATTTAGGTGAGTTTAGGTGATTCTATAGATGTGGGCCCAAGGTACCACTACTGCTGAATCACACTGTCATGTTGGAGTTTCTGGCTGAGGTGTAAGTGTATTTCTGTGTCTTAATCCCTGTAGATCTGAGAATATTCTTTGTTTTCACTCCATGCTTTATGCTCTGATATCCATGCAGACATCTGAAAGCACTGGACTGCTTGCTAAAACTCATTCTAGGACCCCATTCTTTGTTTTCTGATGACTTGGGTGGTGGTTACTTGCTCTAGTAATATTGCTGAATAACTGAAGTGTATGCTGTTTCTAGAGTCCCTTCTTTAAACTCCTTGCAGTTGGTACTGTTGCACAATTAACAATCTTTTTAAATGTCTGACCCTTTTTCTGGGATGCTGATTTACTTGAAATCCTGATTAATCCTATCCAGATATGTCATTGAACCTAGAAACATGTAGCATGCCTGTTAGTCTGCTATTTGTGTCCTTCAGTTATTCAGGGGCTGAATTCACATAAGCTTGAAATTAAAATAGATTTATTTCCAAAATATATATGCCATTCTTTTTTTTTTTTTTTTTGAGACAGAGTCTTTCACTGTCTTGCCTACGCTAGAGTGCCGTGGCGTCAGCCTAGCTCACAGCAACCTCAAACTCGTGGGCTCAAGCTATCCTCCTGCCTCAGCCTCCCAGGTAGCTGGGACTACAGGCATGTGCCACCATGCCCAGCTAATTTTTTTTCTATTTTGAGTTGTTTGGCCAATTTCTTTCTGTTTTTAGTAGAGACGGGATCTCACTCTTGCTCAGGCTGGTCTCGAACTCCTGACCTCAATCTGCCCACTTCGGCCTCCCAGAGTGCTAGGATTACAGGCGTGAGCCGCCTGGCCTGGCCTGCCCTGCCATTCTTATCAGTAGAAATATTGGGGGATTCTACAAGGCTTCTGTCTTGTGATTGTATATTCATTTTTCCTCTCCTGGCATTATTCACTTTTTTTTTTCTTTGACAAGAGTCTCAGTCTGTTGCCCAGGTAGAGTGCAGTGGTGTCGTCATAGCTTACTGCAACCTCAAAACTCCTGGGCTCAAGCAATCCTCCTGCCTCAGCTTCCTGAATATCTGGGACTATAGGTGTGTGCCACTGCACCTAGCTAATTTTTTCTATTTTTATTAGAGACAAGGTCTCACTCTTGATCAAGCTGGTCTTGAACTTCTGAGCGCAAGCAATCCTCCTGCCTGGGCCTCCCAGAGTGCTAGGGTTATAGGCATGAGCCATAGTGCCTGGGCCATTATTTTCATTAAAATGTTGTAATATTAGATTTCATTGTGTGATTATTTTAGAAGTGAACATATTGGATTTTCATAAAAACTGCTTTCTTGCACAGTTAACCTTTCCTGAGGTGAAATTTCTGTTCAGTGATCTACTCTTTTAATGTGTTTAAGATCTAGCATTCTGGCATTTTATTTTTCTTAAGGCACATTGCTTCTGTGAATTCAGCTCATTTAATCCGGACTGCTATTGTATCTGCTAGTCTTTCTAATCCTCTAACCTGGCTGCTATTCTCTCTCCTCCCCTCTGTCTTGTAGAGAGGTCTGAAGAATGTGTTTGATGAGGCTATCCTAGCTGCCCTCGAGCCTCCGGAAACTCAACCCAAAAGGAAGTGCTGTATATTCTAAACTGTTTTCTCCTTCCCCTCTTTGCTGCTGCTTCCTGTCCCACTACTGTAGAAAGATCGTTTAAAAACAAAGGAATAAAACCATCCTGTTCGAAAGCCTCTGCGTCTTTTTACTCACCACTTTAGAGCAACCTCTGTATTAGTTTTTGATCAAGAATGCAATATCATATAGAATATTTTTTGTGATCAGTAGTCAAGTTGGGCCTGTTTAACTTTCTGCTCCTTGAGTTGCCTGATGCTCAGAGCTTTTTGGTTTGGATTAATATTGCAAAAGGGAACTTGGTCTGGCATTAAGAATGTCCTCTTGGAGAAAATAAGAAGAG
The DNA here is from genome assembly GCA_963575035.1 of Avahi laniger. Classification (NCBI taxonomy): domain Eukaryota; kingdom Metazoa; phylum Chordata; class Mammalia; order Primates; family Indriidae; genus Avahi; species Avahi laniger. Next base: position 19,142 of record CAUYSK010065343.1, read on the forward strand.
TTTTAACACTTCCAGATCTTAGTTCTAGATGGAGAAAGTAATACAAACATCATTTTACTCTTATGATCAATTGTTAATTGTAATTGCATGATAAACCTTATGGAAAAGGGGTGATCTGCTGGTAGAGTGTAATGGGGAAGGGAGGATTCTTTTCTGGTTTTCCTTGTGCAGTGAAACTTTGTGTTGCTATTGCTTTGGCTGTTTGTGCTATAGTGGAGTATTTGTCAGTCTGGGGTGGGGAAGATATTGATGTATCTGCTACTGCTTTATGAGTTCATTTGTTACATTATCTTTTAAGAATAGCTTCCATTTTAACAGTTGACTTAAGGATTGTTAATATTGAGATGTAAAGCTGCCACCTTTATATTTTCCTGCTTCTGATTTTATTGTTGTGAGGGAAACATACAATTGTGGTTACCTTCAAATTTTGAAATTAAAAATATACAATTGTTTGTATAAATGCCTGATGAAGCTTTTATTCTTGTTGCACTGACTGGCTCTAATTTTACGTATGTATCAGGTACTCACATTTTTGCTCCCTTGAATCCCCTCAGCTCTAATTGGGATAAAGGGAGTTCAAAGTGACTATTTTTGCCGCTACCATAATCATGCTCTCTCTCTTTGCCTGTGCCTTCCATAAAATAAGGATGCTACTGACCCGTCCTCTCAGTCCTGGTTCATATCCAGCTGTTTCATTTGAATGCAGAACTGCTTCCCTTCTTTTTATATAAAATGTTTCAGCAGCACGTTACAAAACTCACACTGAATGAGCAAATGACACATGTGCTTGTTTGCTTCTTGTGACATACATTGGTCTGCACAAAGCCTTCTAAAAGGACCACTGTCTCACTCATGAATATCTGCTGCTCTGCTTCTGAATTGCTGAGTCTTTCCAGTGCCCCGGACAAAACTTGGTGAAATGAGATTATTGTGTTGAGATTCAGGGATGTTTTTAATGTTTCTTTCTTTGCCACCTCTTGGGGGTTTGAATGTTTTAAATTTGAACTCCAACTTTATTATACTGAAAATCAGACTGCCCGTTTTTTCTTTCTACCCCTTTTCAGAAAGGCCTAAAGAATGTATTTGACGAAGCAATATTGGCTGCCTTGGAGCCTCCAGAACCGAAGAAGAGCCGCAGGTGTGTGCTGCTATGAACATCTCTCCAGAGCCCTTTCTGCACAGCTGGTGTCGGCATCATACTAAAAGCAATGTTTAAATCAAACTAAAGATTAAAAATTAAAATTCGTTTTTGCAATAATGACAAATGCCCTGCACCTACCCACATGCACTCGTGTGAGACGAGGCCCATAGGTATGGCCCCCCCGTTCCCCTCCCAATACTAGTTAATTTTGAGTAATTGTGTATTGTCAGAAAAGTGATCAGTACTAGTTTTTGTTTTGTTGTTTCAAAAAAAAAAAAAATTTTTTTTTTTTTTTTTTAAAGCAAGGCATGCTTGTGATGACTCTGTAACAGACTAATTCGAATTGTTGAAGCTGCTCCCTGGTTCCACTCTGGAGAGTAATCTGGGACATCTTAGTGTTTTGTTTTGTTTTGGTTTTTTTTCCTCTGTTTTTGGGGGGAGTGTGTGTGGGATTTGTTTTTAGTGTTGTTTTTTAAATTCATTAACCAGTGGACAGCCCTTAGGGGAGGAGGATGGATTGATTCCACATTCCACTTCCTAGCTCTAGTTTAGAAAACATGTTCCCCATCTGGTGCTCTTAGGAAGGAGTATAGTAAATGCCTCATTTAATAACATACTCCTTTTTGAAAGTTGCCTTTTCTCTCCACCCTTGAGTAGATCCAGTATTTGATGAAACTCATGAAAGTGGGTGGAACCTGTCTTGCCCCTCCTCTTTTCTAGGATGCACTATATATGTGACTGTGACTTTCAAGGAAATTTGTTTGCCATTTGCTGATTTTTTTGGAAGTTAATTTCTAACTTCTTTCACTGATAAATGAAGAAAAATATTGCACCTTTGAAATACACCAAATGGATTGAGTTCTTAATTAAAAAAATTTTTTTCCCTGTCAGTCATTGTCTTATATGCTTAGCATAGATTTACAACTTGATAGTATATGACATGGTGTTCCTAGAACGCAGCTGAAGACCTGGTATGTAGAGGAGATATGAGAGGTGGTGCTAGAAGACAGATGTCTGTGGAATGATTCACATCCTCTCACATCGTGAGGGTGGAGGCCTGCTTCATGAAGAAGCTGGGGGTGGGGTGGGGGTGGGGAGAACACTTAACAACATGGGGACCAGTCAGGGGACTCCCCTTATTTCTGTTTTGCATATGAGGAACCCTAGAGCAGCCAGATGAGGCTCCTCTAGTTTAATAAAATCATAGAGTCTTATGAAGACTCTTCATAAGTGTTAATAGGGATTTTATCAGCTTATTTTGGTTGCCGTTTCCAATTTTTAAAAATGTTTAGGTAATCTTTTCCACCTTCCCAAAGTCCTAATTCTTGTAGATTCATTAGTGTTGAACCAATGCTTTCTGAAGTCTCAATTCTTTGTATGTGCATTCTTTTCAGATGTATTAAACAAACAAAAACCCTTCACGAGCCAGCCTGAGGGTTGTTATTTTCCCTCCGCCTCTTACTTTTCAGGTATTTAGGAGTGGGAACCTGACTTTTGATAGCACCAATTTCTAATACATTTTGGGATAACATGTTTAAAGCTTTATTATTTTTATTTTCTTTTCTGGCATTTAGTTTGAAATAATGTTTTTTCCTCCATAAGTTCAGATTTGTGCCTTCTCTCCTAAGTTTGGCAGACAGCAGAAACTTCCCTTAAATACCAAGTAGGTCCATAACAATTCTTAGGGAAGAATTGTGCAGGAACCTCAACGCTCACATTGGAAGGAAATGTCGGCACACTTCTAATCCATAGATGAGTTGGAAAGCAGTCAGTTTCCCCCCAAGTTTTTTGCATCAGTGGTTCTCAAACTTCGCTTCTTAAGTGCAGCTTGAGTAATGAGATTTTTAAGTTTTCCAGGTATTTCTGAAATGTATCCAGGTTTGAAAACCATTGCTCCTGGGTTGTTATCTCAGACTGGTTCAGTCAGAATACAGATTCTGTGCTGTGAATTGGAATATGTAGGATACATTTTCTTTAGGTGCCAAGAATGATTTATTTACCTTAACGGCATCGTACTGATCTGTATGAGAATCTTAGAAACTAAGAACCTTTATTCCAGTTAAGATTGATACGGTGTAGCCTCGTTTTGGTAGTTGTTTACATGGAGTTGTATTTGGTGTGATTCCTTCCATACTGTGCTAGAATTAAGTTGGATTGTTTGGGAAGGGGTTAGGAAGAGGCAGATAGAAGTTTTACCAGTTGTGACCAATAAATGTATTTTATTTATTCCTTGTTGACCATACGAGGGGGAGAGACCTGGATCATTTTGTGATGTCCCGGAAAGTAGATATGTGTATCCCTACTTCTTAGATCTGTCAGTGGCATATAGGTCCTTGATTATTGCTGTATCCCTGTCCTAGAGCAGTGCTTGACACATGATGTGGTTCTAGAAATAGTCATTGGATGGGTACATTATTTTAAGAATGAATAAGTGAAATAAAGCAGGTCACATGGTTGTGTTGATGAATTAGCCACACATCAGAAGAATAAGGATGACAGAGAGATTGGTTGAAGCTAACTTTTTTTATTTAAATATTTCAGTTTGACTTCTGCATATCAGAAGAACATGAGTAGCAAATGGATGCAGCTAGTGTTGTTTCTGTTTAAATACTGTTTTCTAGTTGACTTAACAAACTTGTTTTAGTCATGGCTTAGTAGGTGAATGATAGTGCTCAGGTAGTGCGATTTAGAGTTAGAAAAGAGTTATTCAAAACAGTTGTTAGCAGACTTAGCTTGTGTCAAAATATACACTGTTAGTCTAATACAACATTAATACATCACTGGCGCTCTAAAATATTTTTTACTGAAGATCTTTGTAAATAGGTTCTATGGTTTGTTAAAGCCGCATCCTTCAAGCTGCACTTTATGCCAGTAGGGGAGTGTGTTCTAAGGGGGAAGAAACAGTTGTGGTTTGAAAGAAAAATTGCAGTATTTCCTTTATTCTTAGTTGTATTTTTCTCACATTTTCATATTACAATTGGCATACCTTTTAAAATTTGAGCATATTTAATGTAGAAGTACTATTTTTTTTGTTTTTGTTTTGAAAATTTGTCACTAAACGAATCATGTCTTATGTAAGTGTTAGCTTCGGAGAATGGATAAGATAGTGGTATTTAGGTTTGGACTGTTTTCCTTTTTTTCCTCCTTCCATTTTGAGATTATTAGTGGTTATTTTGGGGCTGGGTGCTAAGAAGCTTGAAATATAAGGGCCCTGCTCAAAAAGAATTGAAACTTAATCCATGCTGGGTACAAATGTAGAAATTTTGTTATGTAACAATATGGGAAAGGGACAGCATTTTACCAAGAAGTGTAGCAAGTTCTTATTTTTCAAGAAGGGCTGAGCTCTTCATTGGGTATCTCTGAATGATAATATGAGGGAAGTAGCTTTAAGTCACACTCACATTTTAGCTTTCTTTGTTCTCTGTAAGTCTTACCCTGCATTTACCCACCTTCAGAGCATGGTGATTTAATTACATAGACCAAGAGAACACCTCACCAATCATGCTATTTTTTTTCCAGGGCTGTTTGAATACTTTAAAGTACTACTTTGAGTCTTTTTTCCAAAGTGGCTCTGCCTTTTTTTTTTTTTTTGAAGCCTCATTTTATTAGATATTGCCACAGTAATGTTTTGTTAGAAACCACTCCAATAGTAGCTTGCTACAATAAGCATTTAGTTTTCTCACTCATGGGACAATTGGGCTTGTCCCCAGGCTTCACATTGGGCCCACGTGGGCTGATTCTGGTGCCTAGCTCCCGAGGGCTGTGACCAGTCTACCTGAGAGTGGACTTCTTATGGGTTGAGGCGGAGGGGGCAGGCAAAGAGGGACAAGGTAAAACATTTAATAATTTCTCATGTGCCATTGCCCAGAGGATGCCGTATAGTCAAGCCCAAAGTCAGTGCTACCCATTCATTCTTACAGTCATTTTGTAAATTCAACGTTTTTTAAAAATGTTGCACTTAAGGCACCAGGGATATAGCAGAGAATAAAATGGATGCTTCTGACTTCTAGTTGGAATTTTCTTCCCCTTACAATTTTGATAGCTTCCCCTTCTTGAATAACCAGGTGATCTCATCCCACTTTGAATTTTTCTCAAGAGAGTAAAGTAAAAATCTTGCGTGTGTGTGTGCATATTCATGACACCCATTTGTCATTACTTTATAAAGCATCTGTTCTATACTGGGCACTGGAGACACTGGAGAATGACAGTGTCAAGCAGTGCAGATGTAAGCAGGCAGAGGTAAGGACTTCCATCCAAAGTACCCCCAGGCGCTCTGTGTGCTGCTGTGTGGATGGTCAGCTGGAGCCCCTGATGGGTATCTGGCCGCTGCCAGCCCACACGGAGCCTTTATGCGAATTAGAAAAGGCTTTTCCAAAGATACATTATGAATGTGTTGTAATAATGTGCTGATATTTTTTTTTCCTCTAAGGACCAAGCCATTTGGTGCTGTAAGGATTGTCATAGTAAATATACAGATCTACTTTGTGAGGCCAATAACAGTGTCTTAGACGTGGTGCCCCTGTGTAGTGCACAACTTGCAGTTTATATACAGTATTGTGTTCAGGTGATTGTCACTCACTTAGATAGTGGGATTTAAAATAGGCTAAAATACAGAACTAGGTGGAGGAACAATTTTGTAGTTCTTTTCATTCATATGCTACAATCACAGAATCAAGAATAGCTAATTTAATCCCTTCATTTTGCACATGGTGAGGAAATTTAGATGACAAGCCTGTCATTGCACAGCTGTATAGTAGCAGAGTTGGGCTTGGGACCCACATTCTGGCTGCTTTTGTAGTGTTGACACTGCTGTCAGTTTTCTACCTTATGTCTGCATCCTTAAGTCTTCCTCTCCAAGGTGAGTACTACCTTCCTGCTCCATGTAATTTCTCCTGAGTCTTTCCTTACTTCTTGTTTTGCTGCCTTTGGGTAACTTGTACATTAGAATTAGCTTGTGACAGAACCATTAAACTTCTGTGAAATTAGATACTTGCCTATTAGAGGCATATCTGGTGACTATTAAAGCCTTATGTTGTAGCAAAATGTGAAATACATTTAGTAAAGGAGTACAATGGCTGGTTTTAAAGTACTTCATTGATCAGTGAGGTCAAGATGGGAGGAAAGCCCTGAATTTAATGCAGTGTTACAGTTACATCGGTGATTTCCTCCAAAGCAAATAAATGCTCAGTGGACTTTGGGTTCATCATTGCATTCTTTTTCTGAAGTAGAAGTGACAATTTTCAAGTCAAAGGTAAACATAGCATTTTCTGAATCCTATATAATGGAATGGAGTACAGGATCACAACCAGCTGCTTTTTGCTCTGAGGCGTGCTACAGAGTTGTGTTTTTCTCAGTGTGAACTGTGGACTTCATGTCTCAATCACCAAATTGGATCCTGTAGGACTCAATCTCAATCTCTGGAGGTGGAGACTTGGGGCCTTCATTTTAAACAAGCATCCTTTATTGTGATGAAGTTTGCAGTGCTGCTCCTAACAATGTACCTTTTGGCTCATAGCTTCCACTTTCTTGGTCTGTTTGTAAAATAATTGTGTACTTATTTATTTACTTTTTTAAAAGCCAGAAGCAGAGTTTATTGAGCAAGAGCAAGATATGTTTGCCACAGACAGCGAGTGGGCCCCTGTTGCTACAGAAGGCTGGTGTACTTAGTTATTGAGGTCTCAAATGCAGTTCAAGTTCTTGGTTAGTTAACAATTACATGGGAAGATAAAAAAAAATTCTGCTTAGATTCTGAATCTTTAGGTATGGTGTGTGACCTAATGCAGTTCAAGTTCTTGGTTAGTTAACAATTATATGGGAAGATAAAAAAAATTCTGCTGAGATTCTGAATCTTTAGGTATGGTGTGTGACCTAGGAATCAATCTAGTTTGTAAAAGCTTCCCAGATAGAACTTTGATTAGCTATGTTTGGGGACCAGTGTACATACATTTCCGTGACAGAACCCTTAAACTTTCTGAAAGTTTAAGGGTACTGGCAGTGTGAATATCACCTGGGGAGCTTATTTTTTAAAAAGGAAAACAATGTGGGATCATTGTAGTCAAACTCGGATATAGGATCTGGGCATCAATTAAATTTTTATAAAAATTGTTTTTAGCGACATCCTGCTTTAAAGCCCAGCAGATTATGTTGATGTGCCACCAGGTTTGAGAACCAAGACATTAGGTGATCTCTTAAGATTTCCATTATATCTGACATGAATTTTAGAGTAGTTCAGGACCACAGGTCTTTACAGTTTTATCTTTGAAGAATAAGGTTTTCCAAACTTGTAGTTCCAAACCAGCATTCACTTCTTGACTGTTAATCAGAAAGAAGGTTTACAAAGTTTATAGTCATAATCCTATTGGCATATTGGCACTGACGTAGTTTAGGTAGACTCCTAAGTAGTTAAATTACTTAGGCAGCAATTTGAGAAAGGGCAGCTATTTGAATTGCGGAGATCTGCTAAGGTTTTCCAAGTCAAAGTTAGAATGTAGAAGAAAGTTGTATTTCCCTCATAACTTGAAGACAGGTGTACCGTACAAGTTTCACTGGAGGTGGATGTCCTTTCCACTCTTCTCAGGAATATTTTAGTTCATCTGCAGAGGGTACACAAGATATAATTCCAAGTAATGTAAGTTAGTACTAGAAATGAATATGAAATTGAAGTTATTCCAGCACACTAAATTGGACTTCTGTGGAAATGAAGTCTCTTGCTAACTTAAAAACAAGATCTACATTGTTCCTTTGTTACAGATTGCCCCTCCTTCCCCGGTTATTTGTCAGACCTTTGGGCATGGCGTTGCGCCAGTGTTAATGTGGCTTTGTTTCCCCTTCTCCTGTCAGTGGATGTGTAGTTTCAGGAGGATTGATTTTTAAGTCTGAATGATTAAACAGGTAGCTGCTTCCTTTGTTTATTAGCCTGGTAGTGATGGATTAATATTTGATTGGTTGGAGTCTTAGTTTTCTTGTGTCTTGATTTGTGGTTTAGCTGTAAATTGATGCAAAATCACATGGCCAGTTGTCTCAGAGACAGAAACTGGAGAGAGGGTGCCTATGTGAGTTTATAAATACTTAGTGTTCTTTTTTTTTTTGAGACAGAGTCTCACTCTGTTACCCTGGCTAGAGTGAGTGCCGTGGCGTCAGCCTAGCTCACAGCAACCCCAAACTTCTGGGCTCAAGCAATCCTACTGCCTCAGCCTCCCGAGTCCCTGGGACCACAGGCATGTGCCACCATGCCCGGCTAATTTTTTCTGTATATTTTTAGTTATCCAGATCATTTCTTTCTATTTTTAGTAGAGACGGGGTCTCGCTCTTGCTCAGGCTGGTCTTGAACTCCTGAGCTCAAACAAGCAAGCTCTGCCCGCCTT
>CAUYSK010065345.1:0-35000 GCA_963575035.1 Avahi laniger
CGGTTGGGACAGACTGTCCGCAGATTCAGGGAAAAAGAAAGGAAAAAAAAAGGCGGCTGCGCGGGCTACTCTCCTCGTGGGGCTCGACCGGCTCTGCCGCAGTGTCAGCAGCTATGACTCAGGCTGGTGCCCAGGCAACAAGTCCCCGCGGTCGCAGGCTTTGGGTTCCCCGAATTGCGACTGCCCACCCTCTGCTAGTCAGTGCTGAAGCCGACTGCCCAGTAAGGCGTCGGGGGCTGGTGACATTGCCTCCTCCCAGAGCTGCCTCTCAGAGCCGCCGCGGTGCCCGCTGTCCTCTGAGGGAGGACTCTGTGCTGTGTCCCTCCCAGCACCCACCGAATTTTCAGTGATTTCCGCGGGAAGAGCCTCTTTTATGGAGTTCCCCTCCCGCGATCTGGTCCTGGCGGTCTCCTGTGGCGAGAAGCTGCCTCCAAACTCTCCCCTGTGGGCTCGGGCGGTGTTCGATCCGCCAAGCGCCCGCTCCGAACAGCCCCTCCCCTCTGCTGCTGCCCCAGCACCGCACTCCGGCACATTCAAAATTGTCCCCACTCCTGTCTCAGCTCCCCACCGCTTTGCAGTCTGTGCTACCGCTTCGCTCCGACTTCTGGCACTTCCCTGCCTGCGTGGGAGTGGGGTTTGGTAAAGGAAGAGTCGTCTTCCTGTGAGTCAGATCTCTCTGCCCGGGCCAGCCCGCCGCCGGGCGCGACTGACCCGCGCTGAACTTCTCTTTGTCCCACACTCTCCGGTATTTGCGGGTGTTTTTCCAGTTCTCCTTATTTTATCTGCTGTCCTGCTTGTCCCTCGCTGCTTCTTTGCAGATTCACAAAGCCGATCGTGTGGGAGAGCGCCTCACTCGCGTGTGGGTGTCCGTGTTCTTCACCTCCCACTCTGGGAGCAGAGAGCCAGGAGGTCACCCTTAATCTGCCATTTTCCAGCCTTGTATTTTATTTTCTAGCTATAACATTTTATTTTAGTAAAATATTTAAAATATTATACAGAATGACAATTTCTATATTGATATGACAATGTTTAAAACATTATAAAACCTCCTTTAGTTAATCCCACTCTATATTTTGTTCTAGAATTTGAGCATATTGGATCGTTGGGAATATATTTTTGGGAAATACAAATAATTTTACATATAATTGTGTTAATGAGAAGCTATCATATAAATCATACCTGTATAATGACACTTTGACTGAATGCATTTGCTAGTCAAATAAAATAAGTCAATTAAGTCTTTAAACTGTCCAAACTGATTTCCATCTTAGACACAGAATCAATTTGGTTGAAAATCATTTTTAGTGGTGAGGGAATCATTCATTCAATAAATATTTGCAAACCTGTTGTATGCTATACACCGTTCTAGCCCCTGGATACAACGGTGAACCAAAGTGTTACAGTTCTTGACCTCATAGAGTTATATTCTAGGAGCTGAGGAGAGGAGATAAAGTGTGTGTGTGTGTGTGTGTGTGCATGCATATGTGTGTGTGTTTTCAATATTATATGGTAATAGTGTGTGTTTATGTCATATGGTAATAGTGCTATTGAGAGAAATAAGGAGAGAAGCAGGATAGGGAGTGAGTAGGTGTGGTTAAAGCAGGAGGATTGCCTTCTGATCATAAGATCTTGAGGGGTAAGTATTTTCAGGGTCAAGGAGCATCCTGGGCATTTTATGGTTACTGTGGAAAGGGGAAAATAATCAGCACCAAAAAGGTAAATAATGAAAGTTGGTTGAAATTTTTGCAGGGTGGGAGGATGGAGGTCTTTCCTGAATAGTCCAAATTCAGGGGCCCTCATTTAACTCCTGTCCTGGTGACATGGAAGTCATGTAAAAAGCAATTTCATCTGTGGAGCTACTGTGTTCCTTTGTGACTCCTGCCAGTGGTGGCCCAAAGGCTGGGGGAAGTGACTGTCTAATTATGTAGATGCATTTAGTAAATAAACAAAGAGGCTTTGCCCCAGCCCATGGGTGCCAAGGCTATTCAGGAGAAAGCTCTTTTCATGAGGTCTCTTCATGCTCTCGCTAGGAAACTATTCAGTGTGTCTCCAAGTATTTTTATACATCGAAGCTTTCACCATATTAGCAAACGTATCTTTCTGAGCCTCAATGTGCTAGTCTGTGCAAGTAAAACTGTGGGTTCCTAATCTGGAAGGTAAGGAGCTTAGAAGTCATGATTTCACTTAAATAAGTAAAAAAAGTCAAACGAACTGAAAGATCAACCTTCTTATCTGTCAGAGGAGTGATGTTACCACCACCCCTCAACTAAGAGAGACAGACAGGCAGGTACAGAGAATCGCAACTTACCAGAGCAGAAACTCACAAGCAGAAAGCTCCCAGGAGCCAGTGGCAGGGTAGAGAAACCGAAACTGTAATTGCCAAGTTGGTGGAGGCTCAGTGCGGACAGGTCTGAGGGTTAAAAACTCCAGGGGGATCCAGTCATAGGTAACTGATACCTCCAGGAGCTCCCCTAGGTCCTCACAGTGAATACCAGAGAAAAATCATCTCATGCTACTAGGAGGAAGAGGGGAAAAGGAACCATTTTGAAATATGCCAGAGCATTCTGTTCTTCTTAACAAGGTCTGTCCTCAAGAGAAATTATTTTATCAGAGCCTAATTTGTTGGGGTTTTGTCAGAACATAACTGACCTGGGGAAGGGAAATATCCCACTTCATTACCCTCTAGTCATCCTGTCCCATCTAAAAGGGGGGAGGGTAAACTGAGAAGCATTAGTAAAGTTCACAGTCCAGAGGCACAGGCTTACTAAAAGATCGAAACCTAATCACAGGACTATAGAGAACAAGTGACAAAAAAAACTACACCTGGATATGGTGTATTCAACTTCAGAAAATGAATGATAAAGATAGAATCTTGAAAAAAGCCAGAGAGGAAAAAATACCTTACCTATGGCAAAGATAATAATTATATCTAACTTCTCCTCAGATACCATGAAAGCATTAAGTGAATAGAGTGACATATTTAAAGTGTTGAGAGAAGAAAATAAGACATCAACCTAGAGTTCTGATCCTGGGAAATTATCCTTCCAAAGTGAAAGAGAAATAAAAACTTTCTCAGAAAAACCTAAATAAAGAGAATTTGTTGTTAGCAGACTTGCCTTGCAAGGAACGTTAAAAAGAAGTTCTTCAGAAAGAATGATATATTCCTTGGATCTATATAAATAAAAGAATAGTACTGGAGAAAGAATAGCTAAAAGTAAAGCAATTTTTAAAAAATTCTTAGTTAATTTAATAAATGTTGGTTTGTTCAAAATAATAATATCAATAATGTATTTGATTATGTGTGTTTATGTATAAATATACACTTATATATGAATAACAGCAACAATAGAAGGGACTGGAGGGAGAGGTTAGGAATATTTTCTTATCGTATGGTACTTGCCCTACACGTGAGACATTACAGTGTTATTTGAAAATGAATTTGAATTAGTTATAAATATATATTGCAAACTCTAGGACAATCACAAAAAAGTTAACAAAAAGAATTACATGTTAACAAAAGAAAGAAAATGGAATCATATAAAATGCTCAATTAAATACACAAAAGACAGAAAAAGTATGGAAGGCAAAAATAGCAAAGAACAAAGGCAATGAATACAGAATTCAGTAGCAAATATGGTAAATATTAATCAGCCTACAGAAATAATCACTTTAAACATCAGGGGTCTAAATACACCAATTAAAAGACAAGATTGCCAGAGTGGATCAAAAAACAAGACCTAGTTATATACTGCCTATAAGGTACCTACTTTAAATATAAGTGCACATATAGAATAAAAGTAAAGGGAAAGAGAAAGATACCATGCTAACACTAATCAAAAGAAAGTGGGAATAGCTATATTAATTACAAATGGAGCAGACTTCAAAGCAAGAAAAATTATCAGGGATAAAGAGGGGCATTACATAATGATAAAGGGGCTGATATTCCAAGAAGAAATAACAATCCTTAATATGTGCCTAACAACAGAGCGTCAAAATACATGAGGACAAAATTCATAAAACTACAAGGAGAAACAGATGAATGCACTGTTATAGTTGGAGATTTTAACACACCTCTATCATAAATGGACTAATCTAGCAAGCAGAAAACAAGGGCATAGTTGAAATCTATAGCACCATCAATCAACTGGATATAATTGACATCTATAAAACATTCAATAACACTAGATTGCACATTCTTCTCAAATATACATGGAACACCAAGATTGACCACATTCTGGGCCAGAAAACACGCCTTAACACATTGAAAAGAACAGAAATCATGCAATGTCTGTTCTCAAACCACAATGAAATTAAACCAATTACAGAAAGATAGCTGAAAAAAATACTTGGAGATTAAACAATACACTTTCACATAATAATTGGTTCAAAGAAGAAATCTCAAGAAATTAGAACAAAATGAAAATAAAAATACAACTTATCAAAATGTTGGTGGAATGTAGCAAAAGCAGTGTTTAGAGGGAAATTTATAGCATTCAATGCGTATATTAGAAAAGAAGAAAGATCTAATATTAATCATCTAAGCTTCTACCTGAGAAAACTAGAAAAAGAAGAGTAAATTAAATCCAAAATAGGCAGGAGAAAAGAAACAACAGCTAGAGCAGAAATCAATAAAGTTAAAAACAGGAAATCAATAGAGAAAATCAATGAAATTAAAAGCTGATTCTTTGAAAATATCAATACAACTGATAAGCTTCTAGATAGGTTAATTAAGAAAAAAAAGAGAGAGCAGATACAAAATACTAATATTAGAAATGAGAGAACAACACTATAGATACAAGTCATAATAAAATGATAATAAAGGAATATTATGAACAGTTCTACACCCACAAATTTGACAGCCTAGATGAAATGAACCAATTCCTTGAAAGACACATCTGCCAAAATTCACACAAGAAGAAATAGATAATCTGAATAGTCCTATATCTATTAAAGAAATCAAACCAATAATTAATATCTCTATAAAACAGAAAGCACCAGGCCCTTTTGGGTTTGCTTGTGAATTCTACTAAACATTTAGGAAAGAAATTATACCAATTCTCTACAATCTCTTCCAGAAGGTAGAAGCAAAGTGACTACTTATGACTAATTCTATAAAACCAGCATTACTCTAATGCCAAAACCAGAAAAAGACATTACAAGTAAAGAAAACTATAGATCAATATCTCTAATGAACATAGACATATAAATCCTCAAAAACATATTGGCAAATCAAATCCAATAGTATTCAAAAAGAATTGTACATGATCAAGTGGGATTTATCCCAGTTACGCGAAGCTGGTTCAACATTTGAAAATCAATTAATCAACCCACTACATCAACAAGCTAAAGAAGAAAAATCACATGATCATATCAATAGACGCAGAAAAATCATCTGACAAAATCCCATACTCACTCATAAGAATTCTCAGAAAACTAGGAATAAAGGGGAACTTCCTCAGCTTGATAAAAAACATCTACAAAAAGCTATAGCTAACATAATACTTAATGATGTGAAACTCAAAGCTGTCCCATTTAGATCAGGAAGAAGATAAGAACGCCACCTTACACCACTGCTTTTCAACATTGTACGGGAAGTCCTGGCTAATGCAATAATTTAAGAAAAGGAAATATGAGGTATATAGACAGGAAAGAAGAAATAAAAAGAAGAAATAAAACTCTCTTTTTTCACAGATTACATGGCTGTCTATTTTAAAAAATCCAAAAGAATTAAATTTAAAAAAACCAACTCCTGGAATTAATCAGCAATTTTAGCAAGGTTTTAAGATACAATCACTTTCCTAATTACCACCAATGAAAAGTGGAATTTGAAATTAAAAACACTTTACCATTTATATTAGCACTAAAGAAGTGAAGTACTTAAGTATGAATATGATAAAATATGTACAAGATTTCTACATAGAAAACTAGAAAACTCCGATGAAAAATTTAAAAATCTAAATAAAGGGAGAGATACTCCATGTTCCCAGACAGGAAGATTCAATATTGTAAAGATATCAGTTCATCCCAACATGATCTATAGATGCAATGCTTACTTTTTTTTTATATTGACAAACTGATCTTAAAGTTTATATGGAGACACGCCTATAATCCTAGCACTCTGGGAGGCCGAGGCAGGCAGATTGTTTGAGCTCAGGAGTTTGAGATCAGCCTGAAAAGAGAGAGACACCATCTCTACTAAAAAAATAGAAAGAAATTATCTAGACAACTAAAAATATATAGAAAAAATTAGCCGGGCATAGTGGCGCATGCCTGTAGTCCCAGCTGCTCGGAAGGCTGAGGCAGTAGGATCGCTTGAGCCCAGGAATTTGAGATTGCTGTGAGCTAGGCTAACGCCAGGGCACTCACTCTAGCCAGGGCAACAGAGTGAGACTTTGTCTCAAAAAAAAAAAAAGTTTATATGGAGACAAGAGACTCAGAATAACCAACTCAATTCTGAGGAAGAACAAAGTCAGAGAACTCATACTCCCTAAGTGCACAATACTTCCGGTAATAAATAGGATGTGGTACTAGCAAAGAATAGACAGATAGATCAGTGGAACATAATAGAGAGCTCAGAAATTGACCCACATCTCTATAGTCAGCTGATCTCTAACAAAGAATCAAAATAAATATAATCAAGCAAAGGTAGTCTTTTTGACAAATGGTGGTGGAGCAACAGAACATTCACATGCAAAAAAGTAAATATAGGAATGGACCTTACATCTTTCACAAAAATTCACTTGGAAAAAAATCATGGACCTAAATGTAAAATGCAAAACTGTAAAACTCCTAGAAGATAACATTGGATAAAACTTAGATGATTTTGGGAATGACTCTTTTAAATACAAAAGGCACAATGCATGAAATAAATAATTGATATGCTGTACTTCATTAAAATTAAAAAAAACTCTGTGAACAAATTCATAAAGAAAATGAGAAAGCAAACTAAAGAGAAAATGTTTGCAACAGACACTTCTGATAAATGACTGTTATCCAAAATATAATAAGAACTCTTAAAACTTAATGATAAGAAAATGAACAACCTGAATAAAAAATGGACAAAAGACTTGAACAGGCCGGGCACGGTGGCTCATGCCTGTAATCCTAGCACTCTGGGAGGCCAAAGCGGGCAGATCGTTTTGAGCTCGGGAGTTCGAGATCAGCCTGAGCAAGAGCAAGACCCCGTCTCTACTAAAAATAGAAAGAAATTGGCCAAACAACTAAAAATAGAAAAAAAAAATTTGCCGGGCATGGTTTCACGTGCCTATAGTCCCAGCTACCTGGGAGGCTGAGGCAGGAGGATCGCTTGAGCCCAGGAGTTTGAGGTTGCTTTGAGCTAGGCTAACGCCATGGCACTCGCCCCAGGCAGGAGAATGAGAATCTGTCTCAAAAAAAAAAAAAAGACTTGAACCAACTGTCATCAAGGAAGATGTGGAGATGGCAAGTAATCATACAAAAAAATGTTCAGCATCATATGTCATTGAGAATTGCAAATTAAAACAATAATAAGATACCACTATGTATCTATAAGAATGGCCAAAATACAAAGCACTGACAACACCAAAAACTGCTGAGGATATGAAGCAAGAAGAACTCTCATTAATTGTTGGTTGGAATGCAAGGTGATATAAGCACTTTGGAAGATGGTTTGGCAGTTTCTTACAAAATAATCAGATTCTTACCATGAAATCCAGAGATAGTGCTCTTTTATCTTTACCCAATCAATGAAACCTTATGTCCACATAAAAACCTGCATATGCCTATTTATAGCAGTTTCATTTATAATTGCCAAAACTTGAAAACAACCAAGACGTCCTTCATTAGGACATACACTAGGAATGGATCAACTGTGGTATCCAGAGAATGGAATAATACTCCAGTGCTAAAAAATTAAGCTATCATGCTATGAAAAGACATAGAGGGAACTTAAATAGATATTACTAAATGAAGGAAGCCAGTCTGAAAAGTCTACATACAATATAATTCAAATCATATGACATTCCAGGAAAGAAAATCTATGGAGACATTAAAAATATTGGTGATTGCCAAGGGTTAGGAGACAGGGAAGGACACATAGGTGAAGAACAGAAAATTTTTAAGGCAGTAAAACTATTTTCTATGATACTACAATGATGGATACATGTCATTATACATTTGTTAAAATTCACAAGATGTACAACACCAAGAGTGAACCCTAATGTAAACTATGAACTTTGAATAATAATAATATGTCAATGTAGTTTCATAGATTATAACAAATGTACCACCGTGGTGTGGGATGTTGATAGTGAGGGAGGTTTTGCAGGAGTGGGGACAGGGGATATATGAAATCTCTCCGTACTTCCTGCTCAATTTTTCTCTGAACCTAAAACTTTTCTAAAAAAGTGAACTTTATTAATTCAGAAAATAATGTACTGTTGCTGAGTTGTCTAACATTCCGATGAAAGAAAAGAGGTTAATAAATTATTCAGCTTTTCGGAATTTTTAAAATACATATATATATTGCCATAAAGCATAAAACCATAAAATATAGAGGTAATGAAACATATAATTAATTTTCAAATGAATTTTTACAGTTAGGTTTTCAATACATATAATAAAAAACAATAGAAAATTGTTAGTTTCTTAAAAAAATGCCATCTTCATACTATAAACCAAGATCATAGTAGCAAATGACACAACATGGAAACACGAGATGAGGTTTGTAAATGTTGCCAACACATTGAGCAGTGTTTAAAAGAAATTCAAGCTCACATTTAAGACAAGGTTTGTGATTTAAAGTTGAAAATGGTTGATTATTTTTTATTCTGTAGTTTGCACTCAGTGGAATCAGGTAGTATATGATGAGTTGCTTTTACTTTATTTTTAAGGTTTCTAACCGTTCTGAGCTGAGGAGCTGTGTATGAAACCAGAAGCCATCTTGAAAGCCAAGAAATGTTTTTCCATTCAAAGGAAAACAACATAAATGCTAAACAATTATTAACAATTCATACTGGGGATTTTAAGCAGTTTTTTTTTTCTATCTGCTTTCTTATTTTTTCTTACTATACAGTCACTTACAAGATTATAGCTCTGTTATTTTCTTTTAGGATAGGGCTAGTTGCCTGATGACATGAAAATATAGAGTGCTGAGGTGACGGAATCAGAGCAAATGCCAACCTTAGCTATATGTATCCATATTGATAGACCAGTGCACAAACCGTTTTCTCTTCTTCCTTCACATATCACAATCTAGAAGGATATAGAAAATGCTTAGATTCATTGATTTATTCATTTACTCTATGATTGCTGATTTTTTTTATTTCGGCATATTATAGGGGTACAAATTTTTGGGTTACATATATTGCCGTTGCCCCACCCGAGTCAGAGCTTCAAGCGTGTCCATCCCCCAGACGGTGCTCACCGCACCCATTAGGTGTGTATATACCCACCCCTCCACCCCTCTCCCATCTGCTTGACACCTGATGAATGTTATTACTATATGTGCACTTAAGTGTTGATCAGTTAATCCAATTTGATGGTGAGTACATGTGGTGCTTGTTTTTCCATTTCTGTGATACTTCACTTTGTAGAATGGACTCCAGCTCTATCCAGGATAACACAAGAGGTGCTATATCACCATTGCTTTTTGTGGCTGAGTAGAACTCCATGGCATACATGTAGCACATTTTATTAATCCACTCATGTATCGATGGGCACTTGGGTTGTTTCCAAATCGTTGCAATTGTGAATTGTGCTGCTATAAACATTCTACTGAGCATCATATTATGTGCAAGATGCTATCCTGGGACATAAGCAAAAGAAAAATCACTTTGACCTCATGGAGGTTACTTGGAAGAGATGGACATTAATCAAATAATCATGTAGAATGATAAGGGCTAGGGCGAGGTAATATGTAAAAGTACATAACAAACACTTGGCTTAGGGAAGTCATAGCAATACTGTGCCTAAGGTAGTGAAAATTAAGCTGAAGTCAAAGATTCAGTAGAGGTTAACTGTTGGAAAAGGGTAGGAAAGAATATTCCAAGCATAAAATACCTAGTTAAACATGTTGGCATAGACAGGGTTTAATATGAGTTTATTGTCAACATATAATAGTAAATAACAGGATAATTGTTTATATAAATGCTACAACTGACTTTTCACGAAATATGTATTTCAAACTCCAAATTATTAAACTGCCTCTGTTAGGGAGATGAGATCATAAATGGGTCTTTTTTCTTTTTTCTTTTTCTAAATATAGTGAAAATACTTGCATATAACAGACATATTTTACAAAAAACAAATAAAATAGTTGAATTGTGTCTATTGTGTTTCACCAAATAGCTGTATTCTTACTTCATTATTAAAAATAAGTTTAGCATTCAACACTTTATTTTTAATCAATGCAAACTTACTTTTCTCAGAAATATTACACTCTTTAAAAGGTCCCATTTATACTATGTCATTCTTGGCACAGAGGACAGTCTTATAAGGGAAAGGGATGCCAGCCTCAGAGGGACCTCTGGACCAGTCAGAATGCTCATTGTCAGTCCAATTATCCCCTGATAATTGGCCTGCCTGTGGGAATAATAGAGCAGGATGACTTAACTCAGTGAGGACATATTCACAGCATCCTACACACTGCGTTCTAAACTTCTTAACTTTTCCCTAAATAAGAGAAGACTCTGATTCTAGCTGTCAGCATGCTTTATTTGCTCAACATTTAACTTCCTGTGAACACTGAAGAACCACTCTGCTGAGACCCAGGGAGTACTCTTTGTTTGTACTAAACTTTGCAGTGTTGGTGACAAATCTTACATAATGTCCAACTTTCTTATTTTGTCTGTATACAACATTGCCCAAAAGACAAGCCTCCCTTCTTGGACTCTGTGAAATTTACTTATAGAATAATACCCTTAGAATGGAGTCACTTGGCTGGTTAATGCTCACCAGCATTTCAACACTTCTAGATGGCTGGCTGATGTTCAAATGAGCCTAGGGAATGGCCAAGGAGAGGAATAGTGATGGAATTTTTCAGAGGAATAGGGTGTTTGCTTTTGTGTGTTTCTAGAAATAATTAGGTTGAATTAGATTAATGCTTATGGTATAGTTCTTTAAAGTTTCCAATTTGAGATTCAAATGTCCTCATTTTTATATGCCTAGTGTTCCTGAAAACTTGTTAGCAGGATAAGGATATTTGTACTCTTTAGATCTCCTTTTTTTTAGTGGCATACATTCATTTGTTTAATAAATAGTTCACACACTGGCCAGAAACCAAGTGGACAAACTGTACTCACTAACCCTTTAATACTTGGCTCCTTTGTATAATGACCCAGCCCATTATTAGATAATGAAAGAGTGTATGAGAAAGTGGGAGATTATTTATGATGGAAACAAAATGAAACTAATGGGACAAGATTCGAAAGCTGTGATGCATGAAAGGTGCTATGCAGGCAGCTCTGGCACCATGACAAACAGAGATAAAAGCTCAGTGGGAAGCAACAGTGTGAACATGACTATGAAGAAGAAAGAATGGATTTCCTGAATGAATCCTTGCCATCTGGTGTTTGTTTAATACACAATGAAGGTCAAATGGCTACTGATCCTTTTTTCTATAGTCCAGTGACTACAAGAATGAGAGGAATCAATGAGTTTATCGATATGTCTGGAAATGACTCACCGTATGATCTGATTGAGTCAATAAAACTCAAGTAACTTGTCATTACTCTTTCAAATGTGGTTTGTATCTAGGACTACAATTCAGTATTTTTTTAGCTGGATCAAATGTGACAGGTACTTTTTTCCGGATTAATGTCATGAAGCATTTAATTTTATGTGTATATGTACAATTAATAGGAACGGTCAGGAGGAAGGTCTCCTCAAAAAGCTGAATGTTTCTCCCATCTTCAGATAGATTTGTTAATCACTTGTTTCTATTGAATGGTGGAGCATTAAAGAAATCTATTTTTTCCACTGTGCCTTTTCTATGTATGAGATTGATTACAAACCTATTTTATGTAGTTATTCCTGGGGGACATATTAACTATTGGTGAAATATGCTTATTAAGTATTATATGTAAACAGCATACGCTTTGGGGAAGTCATATGTAAATGGAACATATTATTTTACATAACATTCTCTTTCCTACAGGTTGTTCCAATAACGTACTTCCACAGTATGATCCTGGAACTCTTACCCTCTACTGCTGAAGTTGCAGGGTTTTCTGTCGCGCTCTTTTCTAAAGACTAAAATAAAAGATACTTTTCTCACATTAATATTTCTCAGCTGCCATAAAAACAGGGATAGGAAAAGCCAAAAATAGAGGAGCCAGCTGTGGGAGGCTGCTTTTTTTTTTTTTTTCAGGACAACTTGGAAAAGTCTTTCAAATTCATTTCATAAAGAGTGTGTTAATGCAAATACTGTTTCACGTGCCTGTATTCTATAGTTTGGAAGCCCATATACACTCAGCTGTGACACGGTGAATATTATCTAACTGTTGTAGAGGTAGCAGAATTATTAAATTTGTCTCTGTGGTAAATCCATTTAGTATTCTTTATCTCTTCCTTTTTGGAAAAGACTCTCTTTATTGAAGCTAGCTAATTAAAATAGAAGTGGGGTGATTATGAAAAAAAATCATCTTCTTCCTCAAGTAGACCCAATGTGCGCTTTATTCTAGGTGCCACACATTTTGTTGGTGTTTTGACTTTCTTCCCCCTTGAGTGTCAAGTATTACATGTTCCTCTTACTATGTGAAAGAAAAAAATAAATAAATAACCTTTCATTCCAGTGTGTAGAGGCACCATGTTTATTATAGGCCTCTTTCTTTTTCCTATTTATTTTTTCTTTATGTAACTGAGATAATAATGTAAATACAATTTTATAACTTGCTATTTTTGCTTAACATTTTATCCAAGTATTTTTTTGTTCATCAGGGCTTTTCTGATCTACTCTTTCACCCAAGTGGAATGGCTGCTCCCTCTTTTGTGTTTCCACTGTATTATAAGACTATATTCTAACATTCTAACATAGTACCTGTAGTATGGTATTTTTAATTTTTCATTCACCAATTGTAAAACCTTAGAAAGCAAGAATTTACATTTTATATGTATTTTGCAACATGAAAATAAGAATCTAAGATTAAACCTATAGACAACAGTAGATATTTGCCTGACAATTAGAATTGTCTGTTGACTGGGGATATTGGGACACAGGGTTGATACAATAGAAATGTGGTAAAAGTGTTTTCTGTACTTGCTATAAATTTGAATTATACAACCTGGAAGGGCCTTTAAACCTCAAGATACTAGTATTCTGTTTGATTGACAGATTAACTGCTTAATGGCTAGGCATGTATAGTCCTAAAGTGTAATGTCAGTGAAGATGTACAGTTCATTACTGGATATAAAATAACATTAGCTTTTTTGGCCAACTGGCCATTATTCAAAGGGCCATATACATTCGCTAGGCCTCAAAGGTTTGTTGGTAGTGAGTGCCATCTAGGTAGGTTTGCAGGCCTTCTATGGAGGTTGACAGACCATCGATGTAGGTTGATGGAGCTGTGGATGCTCTGCTTATATTTTGAGGTAACTTAGAAGATAACTGGATTCAATTGGGGCTTGCAAAATCCAGAGTATAGAAATGACTTTCAGGTTAATTGCCATGGATTTTATCAAGGTGAAAGGTGCAATAGAAATGTCAAAATGTGATTACCGTTATTATATTTTCTGTTATCAACCAATAGCTTTACTTCTTATGACTCATGTATTCAAAAGTTGGCATAAAACTAAGAAGCAGTTCTATATTCAAACTTTGAATAAAGAAAGAGTAAATTTGGGATTTATTCAGCATAAATAGACTTCATCATATATAATTTTTGTCAGATCCATGAATTTTAACTGTATGGCTATTTTGCCTGCTGTTCTTTTTTGAAACAAAAAATATGTGGGTACATATTGTTTTAACAGACGAATGTTGGGATTATGCAAATAACCAGTAATTTTAACTATAGGAAATCTATTATGTCTCTACTGTGCTTGCTTGTCATTTTTTAGGATGTGATTCATTAGATAAAAATGTGGTCCTTCATCTATTTCTCATGTCTCTTTTCCTTTGGATAGTAAAGAATGACATCAAAGAAAAAGATTACTCCCCAAAGAAATAACTTGATTTCAAACCATCTTAGCAAAAAACATTGCCTGAATCATTGGATTGTAGAAATTCTCTGTGACCAACAAATGGCATAATCTTTTTTTAGTCATATTTACTGAAGATACTTCCTTCTCAGAGTTACCTTCCCATCTTCTTCCACTGCTCTTGATACCTAATGTAAACTAAGAAGAACATTTTTTGATCTTAAATACTCTATGGAGTTCATAGTTTTCCATAAAATCCAATTATACGGGAAAGATAGTTGATTTCAATTTTTGAAATTAAATTTTATTAAATATGATATCTGTTTCCTTAAGCCCTCCCTGAAGATATTTATGTCTGGAGCTTATGAGTTGTTAGTATTTTACATTGAAAAGTCACAAAAGTTATCAATTTCATTTTAGAATACCCAAACCTATGCTTTCCCATGGAAATATTTTATTTAAGATTACATTTTCTCAAAACATTTCAATACAAAATACATCAGGAATATATTCTGTAGATTATTTTATTTATGTGTGTATTTATTTATTATTTTGCCCTTAGACTAGGCCCGAAAGCTCAAAGTTTGATGTTTTGCGTCCTGAAGGAAATTATCTGTGCAATCTAACTCATTAAGGGGTTGCTGATAGGCTGCAGGCATAGCTGATTAGAACAACTGTGGTGAATGCTAGACCTGTATGTGTGGAGAAATCGAAGTATCAACCCAGGATTTTACACTGAAAAAATAAGAACTTTCTGACTCACCTGGAAATTGTAAGCCTCACTTACTTTGGCAACTAAGAAGTCTTAATCCATTTCTTTTACATATTTTTTTTTTTTAGGTCTCAGAAATGGATAGGAAACTCAGTGGTTTGGAGGGGAATTTAAATACCTTAGGCCTTTAAGAAAATTCCATTGAAATTTACACAACCAAAGTAAAACCAAATCTTTATTTTGAAAATGTCTATTTTCCAAATGAGATTTGGTATATTTTAGATAGTGTTTAACTTTTAAATTCTTATAAAAACAGGCTTTCAAAGTAAACTATTCATAGTTCAAATGTCGTGTCTCTGTGTGTACATGTGTTATTGTATTTTACAACATCCTCCCAGGTAATAAACTGAGACTTTAGTGAGTAATCTTTCTCTTCTGAAAATCATTTGGCTCAGGTTTTGGGCAGAATTATCCAAAGAACTTTGTTAAAAGGAATAGTAAATCTCATTTTAATCTGAGATTGAAACAAAGAATATTTTTATCTGGAAAAATATACTTATATAATATTTCATTTATATTTCATATATATCAGTATCTAAAAGACTGTGTTCTTTATGTGCCTAATGTTTTCCCAACTAGGTTCCAACTAATGGGCAAGCAACAAAACAATCAGATGGAAATTCTGACAGCACAAATGACTTGAGTAGGAAGATGGCCAGAGAGGATCAAATAATTAACCCCAAGAAGTCGGGTTCAGTGCCTTTATTGGGGGATTAGAGAGATAAAATAAGGTCATTTCTCTTGTATGGAAGCAGACAGAGGGGTTAAGAACTGAGAAACATGGACAGGGAAAAGAGGAAGAAAGGGCATGGTACTATTCTTCATTTCCTGCTATGTGACAAAGGTCAAAATAATGACACTTTCTGAACTTTCAAGAGGCGATCTGTCGTTATTGAGATTAAGTTCCCAAAGTCGCATTCACTGGACTTCCTAAAAGTAGCAATGCACGTTTTAGAGTGAACTTATAAAGCACAAGGGTCCTTGACTCCATGCTGAAAGTTTTCCTGCTGAACGAAGCATTAGAGAGCTCCTCTGATAATACATTAGAGCAAAACTATATTAAGAAATATGGCCTATTTGCTGACAAATTTTAAGGCTTTTACCTCTCAAATTGGATGTCAAAAGATGATCATTCCACACAAAAATATAACACTTGCATATTCTAAGCCAAATATAGCAATAATTTCTATGCAAAAATATCTACAAAACTTAAATTTAGAGAGTAGGATAAGAGTTTTTCTATTCACTATAACTGCTTTACTCACAACGCCATAGGTATTAGATTTTTGGTCACGACTTTAGGGAGTACAAGCACTTTCTTGTAATAAATACCTTAGTTTCTCCAAAATTTCAAATAGGCATGGAATCCAAGTCAGAATGATATATTAAGGAGAGTAGTCTATTTGATTTAAAGACCAATTCTCCTTTTATCCTGACCATTGTTTCACTTGGTCTTTAAAGGCTTGTTTGAATCTTAATAAAATCTAGCCATGGAGAAACTTGCTAATTTTCTGAGCTCTCACATGGTGTTTTGGTTGTTTTATTGTTTAATTCTGTAATTAATTTCCTTGTAATGAAGGAAACATCTATCTATATCTATCAATAACATTTTCTACTTCATGATGCTGACTGAGGTTTGTAGTTTCTAATTTGAATTAAAAGAAATCGATGGGGACATATGATACGCAGTGACAAGTGTAAATGTTTATATGGTTTATTTGGGGGGAATAGTTTTTATAAATACTAACACATTATGCTATCTATATTTCTTTACTGCTTTTTTTCATATCATAGCACTATTAACTCAGAACCTAAGGATTAGCTAACTGTGCTCGTAAGAAAAATTTCAAAAATACTTTGGAAATCCACAAAATTAAAGAAAGTATTTTCTCTCATCAAATGGCATGGAAAACAAGCTGAGAAATTGTACACATCTTTGAATTCCAGTGACATCGACGGTTACAAATCAGGTTTCTTCCCTGCCTTGTTTGGGATGTATGCAAACTGAGTTAATATAGTTCATCATTTTTCACTCAGGGAAATTTTATGACTTCATTTTTAGAAATGAACTCAAATGCAATTCTCCCTTGATTGAGTGACTAAAGCAGTGACTTTACCATGGTATATTGTGGAGGAGAAAAAAATATCGATGAGTCACCGAAAGTTTTGATGAAAGCACAGATTATATTCCACTTTGTGATTCATTTGTGACTTTTCTTTCTCTTTGCTTGAAATGTTTCATTCCTCCTCACTCAAAGCAAGGAGAGCAGGGGCCGAAGGGACTATGAATTTCTTTCTTCACTGTAAAAAACGCAAAGAGTTAAGGGCCCTACAAGGAGGTTTCTCCTAAGTGGGTGACATTACAGAACTCTCTAGTTCTTCTTTTTTTAACTAATGAAGCTAAGGTAATTATCAAGTTTCAACTCTGACTTTTTTACAAAGATGTATAGGAGATTGATCGCGGTAAAATCAGGGTACTGATTCTCTGCTTCTGCTAATATTCTTGAGGTAATTATTGAGCTTGTTTCTGTGCACAGACCCACCCTCCATCTTCTCCTCATGGAATTATGATGGCCTCCCTGCCTCACTGGCAGCTCAGGTTGGCTAGTGTTTAGGATAAGCAGTGGTCTGTGGGTGAGTACATGGTGATGGTGGTGAACAATTTATAATAATATTATTCAAATCAGTGAACATTTTTCTGCCATTTGGACATTTTCTTGCGATAGTTTGAAAACATATTGTCTACCCCAAAGTAAATGGTCTAATTCTTTTTTTTCCAATAAGGTCTGACCTATTAATAAATGATACATAAAATGCAGTTTTTCTATTCAGAGAAACAAGAGCTTTAGCAACTAGGGCAGGCATATTTTTTGGTTTCATGTCACATGGCATGATTATAAGATGAAAATATTTAAGAATGTCTGAGGGGAAATGTACTTGGCAAGCACTAAGACTCTTCTGAGAATTGTGAAGCTGTCTTTTGCATTACAGATAATATAAACAGGAAGAAGATAAAATTGCCCCTGCTTAGTTGTCAGATCATGCTAACAATTACAAAACATGCTAACCTGAGAAAGCCAAATATGTGCTTTAACAGTCATAATTTCTTTATTCAATCCTTCAACAAATATACTGAATATCTTCTCTGTTTTATGGTAATAATATATTATTCTGTAATATGTACTAAAAAGCAGATAGGCAAAGTCAATGATATTCTTTGAGGTCAGGTATGTTCTTAAGAAATACAAATAACTAAGGAAAAATGTAATTTTAAAGAGTGAGCTTAATTTATGTTTGCTATGTAATAGTGTTTCTTATAATCATTGCTTATGACTTACAAAATCTCACCAAATATCAAAGTTTTGAGTGGCATAGAAAGTAGCTTCTATTATAGTAATAGATACAGAAATATGCAAATTAACTAAACCCAACTGTCTGCTAATTGGCCAACAGATCTCTCATTTAAGCAACAGGGAGCTATTCCACAAGTATCTGGAAATCAAATGGGTGACTGTGTAGGTGTAAATGCGTCTCTAAATTAATTTTCCAATAATAGACAATCTCTAACAAACAGAAACTTGGAAAAATAAACAAGCATAAGGGCAGAAGGATATTTTGTGTGCGATTTTAATAAGTATGACTTTTTTGTGTTTAGATGCTGTGGAATTTCATCAACCACACAAAGCATAACAAAAGTAAACTTTGACTAAGGTTTCCTACACACAATGAGCATTTGGTGTCACTACAAATAATTCATTCTCTTCTTAACCATTAACCACACTGTTATGGGGCAAAATATCTATTGTATATTTTATGAAAAAGCAATTTTTTTTTTCCAAAGTCGTTATCAATTTCAAGAGTATGTCATATGTTTATTCACATGTTTCCCTATAGTTTTGTGCTCATACGCATGTACATGTATATTCATTTTTCTAAAGTTGTATTAGAATAACGTGAGATTTCCATCAAGAGTATGTAAAGAAATTATTAGAACACATTAACATAAGTAAGAATAAGTAATATTTTGATTTTCCCATGCTAATAATATCTGCCCTGTATTCATAGACTCATAGAGCTATAAGGGTTATTAGAGATGTTTTAATAAAATCTTTTGAAGTTATAGATAAGAAAATTGCAATTAAGCAACTTGTTTACTTCTACTGTTATATAATTAGTTATATCTAGATTTTTTTTAAAAAAACTATGGTGTTCTTTTATCTCTATATGGCATAGAAAACATTCAAATAGAATCAGAAACAAATTCCTGACGCTAACATCCTACGTTGTTTCCAATATGGTATGTTACTAAAACACTGGAAACAGTTGACAAAGCCATAGACATTTCTCAATTTGCTTCCAAATTTTTCCGTCTCTAAAGTTTTATCCTCAAAGGTATTATAGATTTATAAGAATCCATAAGGTGTAAATCATATGTCCTCATGGCTTAATTATATCATATTAAACAATGAAATTTTACTTAAAAATACATGATAATATTTTAAGATATAAAGAAAGCAGCAATCACAGATTATAGTTATGAAAATGTAAATTTTCTCTTTGTACTGAATTCTATGTAAAGCTCTTACACTTTTCATGTTTTAATCCACAGAGCAGAACCCAGAGAGAGTATCAAAATAGCACTATAAATATGAATTGTTGAACTTGAGATGGTAGCAAAAAAATAAAGACCATTTTACATGGGTTAGAATTGTTTAAGAATTTCCTCTCTCTTTTCCCTTATTCATAATTTTGACCACCTCTTTATGAGAAGTTTTTGTGCTGATGAATGTAGTAATTCTGACTTCTTATACAGACTGTGCTTTAGAGATTACAATAATGCTATTGCAGATATTAAGGTTACCGATGTTCATTTCATTAATATATATTCAGTCATCTATAAGCGCAATGAGATACCAATATTATGCATACACACAGTAGGAAATGTGGGCCTTGGTTAAATATCATGGTAAAATTCTCTTCCTTTAGGTCAACTATAGACATATACCTGGTATGTTAAAACGCTTGTAACAATAGTTAACGACTGTTGGTGCTTGTATCATACAGAACTTTGAAAGTATCAAGTGATTTTTAAATGACACTTGCATTGTGACAAGTGGACTAAAGAACGTATTTACTTTCAAATTGCTTAAATATCAAGGGCAAACTGGTTGGCAGATGACACAACAGATGTTAATTCCAGTTCTCTCGTCTCCCTTCCAACCCAGAATTTTCACAGCAATTGGAGCTCTGAGGGTGCTGGAATAGTTCAATCAATAGTTATACCCTATCTTTAACAGTTAGACATGAATTATTTCTTATAATAGAAGTAGTCCTTTTAATAAGAATTTTAAGAAAATGAACATTTATTCAAATATATATTAGAAATTATTTTTTAGTTTTGTTGGGGAGGGTGAGAATCCCATAGATTTTGATTCTGCTTAATATATTGGCTTATGTATAAAATATTGGCACTTTAAATGGTATTCTTAGGTTAAATCTTAAAACATAGTCTCTTTGCTTACACAAGTACCTTTAAAAGAGGGTAATTAGTGACCAGTGACTAAGAAGACCTCTGTCTTGAGAGGTTATGCCTAAGCCTCTTGAAGATTCTCCATGTAAACAAGTCAGTTGGCATCACTCATTATCCCTCCTTTGTTTACTTGGAAAAAGGTTTAAACTATTTAATGAGAGGATTACCCATACTTCAACTCTATTGAAAAAGATTAATTGATATTTTCCTGTTGGAGGCTTCACCACTTGCATTTGGCTTCCACTCTCCTATTGTTATTGATGCTGTGATCAACAGAGCAAAGTTGCTTAAAGGTTATCCAAATTTCACAGCTTAACATTATTCAAACTAATTATGGTTTTTCCTTGACTCATAGATGTTGACTTTCAAGGACTGTTAACTTGTTCGAAGAGAATATGTTTTAAACTTTGTCTGAATAGAAAATTTTATGACTAAAATCTGGATATTTTGGACAATTTTGCTAACTATATTATAGATGAAGTAGAGCACCTACTCAAAATGGAATGTTAAAACATAGAGCCAAATTTCTGTGAAAACCTAAAAATGATGCCTTTTTCCATCCTAATATATTTAGAAAATTTTGAAACATAATTTCAATATCTAACCATCTTCATGGGAACACAATATAAAAAACAAGACCCCCACCATTTTGAAATACAATTCTGTGATAGAAATCTTTACAAAATTTTCCCCCAAAAATGTGTGTATTATGGACATATGGCTGCATATTTGGATAACACCATTTGCATTTTTCAAACTTGCATTTTTTTTAAGCACTAGCTTGGCTTTTGCTGTCAGAATGGCAAACTGCTAGTGTATTCATCTAAAATTCCTGGTTTAACTCTTTGTCACTTTAACATTTTATGTAATGCTAATATGTTCACCTTTTCTTAAAAAAGTAACCTAATATGTTGGAGGCATTAAAACAAGAGAGACTTTTCAAACCATAAAATTTAATAATAGGAGGAGTCACATCAGAATGTGAAAAAAAGGATAGTGTCAAAATCTGATCTTAGAAAAAAATGCTTTTGAAAATTACTGGGAGAAAAAAACAGCGTGTTAAAATGATTTTGCTTCAGATTAATTCCCTGGAAGGATTTGTGATTTTTATAGTTTTCTAGGGTTATTTTGTAAAAGCAGTTTTAGTTCCTGAACATTTAAACATAACAAACTGGAATGTAGAACATTAAAAAAATGATGATGTGAAAATAAAGATAACAACAACCCTGACATTAGTAACTTATGGAGATTGTACTTTCAAGGGAAGTGAAATTCCATTTGCTGCATGCTTTCTAGCACACATCCTTAAGTTTCTTTTTGATATATTTTCTCTGTTAAAAATGAGGCATATTGTGCACATGGACTTGCCACAGTATTTTAAGACATGCTTATTCCAATACCCTCTATCGTCCAAAAAAACAATCTTACTTAAGGGAATCAAGTACCCACTTATGCTTAAATAATTTACCTGTCTTACATAATTTATACATATCAAAAATTACATTATCTAAATAACATATCTTAATTTACAGACTAAATTTCATATGAATTATTCCTTCAAATTGACATTACCAATAATTTTTTTTATTTTCAGAAACCACCGTAAAGGTCCATGTTACATCTTCTATATATGTTAAAATATGCACTATTTTAAATTTTGCAATATTGTGCATATATTTGGACATATTGCAGACATATTTGGACATATTGTGGACATATTTGGAATATTTCAGTTTTTCTCTTAATTGACATACTATATGGCTACTTATATTCCCAAGCCACTTCAATCTGCTTCTTTCAAATTATGTTTTTGCAATGTGTTTATCTAATTATTACTTATTTATTAGTTTCAGCAGAAGTATTTAATTAATTAGCATCTGATGCAAAGACAAAAGTAAATACTAGCACATAAATTATGCTATTGAATAGGTACAGATTTTATTAGTCCTAACACTGGCAAATGCGGTTAACCTTATTGATTTAGTTGAGTACATTAAAATAACATAATAAAAAATATTTTACCACAAGGCAATATAACATGACCACTGTGTTGGCTATTTTAGCCTTCAAAACTTAAATGCATAGCCTAATATTGAATATATTGATTTTTTTAAATAGTCATCCTATAATAAATATGACATTATCACTCCAACTCTAGGCAGTCCTGTTAGGTGATTAGAGAGTAGGGATGTAATCAGAGGAAGTATTTTGAAAGATAATCGTTCTTTATTCTCTTCCTTTGAAACACACTGAGGGAGGGACTATGGAAGAGCAATAATTGCTGAACTGGCTGTTACATAATCTGTGCTAAATGATAAGTACTGATACTTAAAAGTGATCCTCTATCCCTTTAAATATTGAGGATGCTATGTACATTCAAAAGCTGAGATAATTGTTGGAGCTCATTTAAGAATTCTTAAAAAGTTTCTAAGAAGATCTCTTTGAAAATTATTTAGTAAATCACTCAACACATACATTCTCATTATTCAATATATGACAGACAAAATACCAGGCACTAGGTAAACAAAGCTGAGTTAGAGAAGATTCTAGCTCAGTCTTAAACTAAAGTACTTATTTTAAGATCATTAGCAAAAATTGTTATCTATTCATATGCAATTTGAAAAAACAAATATTAAGGTCAAAACAGGATTGTAGAATTTATATAGGTTTTCAGAAGTGTAATCACCTATGAAATCTTCACCCCAGTTTTAACATTGTTGTAAAGGAATACAAACCCACAAATCACTATTGTAAGATGATAAAATATGATCATATTCTAATAATTGATTTTAAAACCAAATGTACTTAATTCAGCTATTAAAAGGCATAACTTAAACAGAAGGAACACAAGACTTAAACAAAGCAGAAGACAGCTGTCCAGAAATTATCAATTGCTAAAGCACACAGATTGTGATTAAATTTTAATGTGGCTTTTAAGCAAAGATTTTGCTTATCAGAGAGAAAGAATCACAGAGAAAATATTGTTATTGATTTCATCATTTTAGATGTAACTGATCCTTTAAGTAATTTTTCTTGCTTATAGTACCACTTTTTGAAGTGACTGCTTATATTGGGCAAATCATTAGAGGGTACGTTCATCTAAAATTCTAAACCAAGTGCATAAATTGTTCTCCAGTGCACTCAAAGTCACATCTGTTGAAAATAAAACACAGCATTCAATCCATTGAATAAAAACAAAACACAACTGTAGAATAGCTGGATAGTCAAATCATGTAAATTAAATGGCATTGAAAATGATATTTTTTTATTGATTTTTTTCAGGAAACCCAGTCTTTGGAGTTAAAATACATTGATTACCTTTTATGTAATCCAAAGTGACAGTAAGACAAATGGATCCGCTGGAGTTTTACACTAGTTTTAGAGTTAGGGAATAGGAACAGGTTGCAATTTTTTTTAAAACAAATAGAATGCTACATACATTTGCTCTCTGGATAAAGATATACATACTGTCATTTTGTCAATAAAATTAATTATTAAAAATGAGAAATAATTATAATATTTCTTTATGTTCCTATAGACCATAATTATGTGACAATGTGTGAGATTGTTAAGGCCAAAAAAACAATCTCAATGTGTGAGATTGTTAAGACCTTTAGTTTGGCTCCCCGGATGTGAGTCAATGTTAAGTATCTAAAAATTGATTATAAATTTAAGAAATATGTGTTAATTTAGTTATATAATGATATGCATTTATTTATTAATTCAATAAATATATATTGAGTGTCACTTAAATGGCAGACATTAAGCTAGGATCGATGTAGACATGCATACTTGTATATTCTCATGATAAATGAGCATATATGGACTTTCACATAAAGCATAAGTATTGATTTAGGTTTTTTCTCTTTAAAGCATATTAACAGAAAGTTTATTAATTAGTCAATGTGAAGTTAACAAAAAGGCCCATAGAATGCAGTATCTCCTTAAAAAACTGTAAGTGTTTCTATTTTTAAAAATGTAGGGTATATCTTTGAACAAAATGAGTTTTAGTATGGCAAAAATATATGGTCTAGATTTTCATGAATACCCAGATCTTGTATTTTAAAAAATCATTCTCATTTTATTAACCTATTTGCATTTGCAGCTATTGCAAAAGTATTTTGAATTGACTAGATTAGTGTTGATCTAATTGATCTTTGGCAACACAGAAGAGACAAGTAGCTGAGACATTTTTGTGTGTCCCAAACATCTGAAGGTATAGATAGATGTAGACATAGAGATGTATATCAGATAATTGATTGAATTTTTCACTTTTTAACCATGTGACAACTAGACCAACTGAGACCAACTAGACCAACTGAATAAATGACAGAACACTTTTTATATATTCTTATTTGTGTACTCAATTAATAGAAGTCTAAGAAATCACACAATATTGTTTGGGCACACACACAGTTTAAAGAATTAACTTCCTAAAAAACAATATATGTATTGATTTATCATTGCAGCTAGTATATTATGAATATTTCAAGGTCATTAAGATTAAAAATGTATTGACAATTAACAGAATTCTCACAAACAAATAATTTTGCTTAGGGATTAACTTATACCAACCAAGTTACATAAAACCCTTGGATAATCCAACATAGACCACGTCCAAGAGCCATTGCATGGTTATAGTTGGGGTTTTTTTTTGGTGGAGGGAGAAGGGGGACCGAAAATGGAGCAAAAATTCTTTCAGTGATATCTTCAATTTTGAAAAAAGGCAATCTGTTTTAAATTTTATCAAAAGCAAAATTCTTGGTTAATACCATTCTGTCACTGACATAAATAACTTAATTATTATCAGAAATATTAGATATTTTAATTTTCTAGCATTTATAATGACATAGTATGTGCCTTCATTTGGTCTGGTACAGAAAGATATGGGTTTTGTTTGAACTTTGGAAATTTCGATCTCAAATTTTTCATGCCATAAATGTTTAGTTTGTTCATTTAGGTACAGCATTTATCACTTAGACTAACAATCTTCTAAACATCTTAAACTTCAAAAATAACATATTCATTTGGAAAATATAAATTCAATTTGCTAAAATCTTCCTGTGAATTGAATAATCTTAAAAAATACCTGTTTACTAAAATTATAGAAAGCTCTTAATCAAGTGCAGGGCAAATTAAGCTTCTTTTATTTAGAGAGATCTGTAACAACTTCAGGTATGACAAAGTGTCCTCTTTCAATGACTCACTGTACTCTCTGATGACTGAGTAGAGTACCTATAACTCCTAGGGGACAATAACAGCTACTTGGCAATGGGAAACCAATCCATTCTACACAGCCTAGAAACATTCCACCACCATGATTCATTTTTTCATAACTGGTTGCCTAATCAACTTTTGAAGTAAGAACACCAAAATTTCAGTTTCTGCAACATTTCTATCACTCACCTCATCTCTTTCTTACCTTAGCAAATCTCTTTCAAACATGATTTATTATGAAATTATATGTTTCTACATCACTTGTCGAAGGGATCCAAATTTCTCTTTTACCAAAATGCAGAAACATCTCATTCCTTTCTGCTTTACCCAAGTGAAGCCGTCATTTCTACCATTATTTTAATTAAACTTCAGTCATTTGTGCCAGAAGTTTAATTTAAAACAAACACATACATACATCCTTGATGACAGTGATGAAACACACAGAGAAAAGTAGAATTATATAATTTCTTTATAGTTAATTTAAATAAAGCATGAAAGTTGAGACAAATTATTCCCTGTTAAAGAAAACCTCAGTGGATTATAGATCCTTCTTGTCTGTAGTCCTTGAATTTAATGTTTCATTGAAAAGTTGGTGCTTCAAGTTGCATGTCTGTGCATGTGCTATTGGTGGAAAGAAGTGCTGCTTTCTGTTTTTCTGATGACACAAGCAGCCTGTTCAGGATGAATCATATCACGTGGTCCTCTTGAGCTCAAAGATGAAGGTGTGGAAGACAAATGAAAGGAACTGTTGGAGTAACATGATTAAACTTTTTCTTTCCCTCCTGGACATCTTTGTCTTGAGCTGGTTTTCATTATATGTACTATAAAATTGAAGCCCATATCATTTTGGTGAGGCTTTGCTAATAATAACAATAATAATTAATAATAATAAATAACGCTTTTGAATCCCTTCTATGTATTACATAGAAGGGACTCAAATGTACTGTACTGACAGTAGTTCATTTTATCCTCAAAACTTAAAAATTGTCCTATTGTGACTTTATTCCCATTGCTGGGAAGTAAATCACATGCCTGCATTCAGCATGTGACTTTTCCAATTCCAACATTAAATGGTTAATTCTCAAGGGCTGAAATTTAGAGAAGAAGCAGAATAGACTTTTGAGCATGAACTTGGGAGTGAGACGTATTTATGTGGAACCTTTATGCCATTGCTAGTTCCGTGATCAACAGCAACTCAGTTAGCCTTTCTATGCCTCAGCTACCTCCTTCAGGAAACAGGCAGAAAGATATCTTGCAAGGCTGTTAAGAGAATTTAAT
This sequence comes from Avahi laniger, assembly GCA_963575035.1. Taxonomy (NCBI): domain Eukaryota; kingdom Metazoa; phylum Chordata; class Mammalia; order Primates; family Indriidae; genus Avahi; species Avahi laniger. Next base: position 26,913 of record CAUYSK010065345.1, read on the forward strand.
GAGATAATATACTAAAAGTACTTGGCACTGTGTCTGCCATGGGGTAAGTATTGAATATACAAAATCTATTATTAATATTAGCAAAATATAGTGGCCCAAAATGGCAGAATTGCTTGTAAGTCTATAATGTTAACCCTAATCCTTTTTACACTTATAAATCTTTTTGTTCATGGGGGATTACCTGCCAGGACGAATGAAACTGATAGCTTGAAAGAAAGTCAGACTATTCAGGGTGGCCCAGAGCAAAACTAGAATAAAATCAGATATTAGGAAATTAGCATATAGATATGTTACAATTACTAAGCTGTCACTTTAGAGTTTAACACTTCCCCAATGACAATAGTGCAATTGTCAGCCAAGAGTTTTAACACGTTTTCTTTTGTTTTTATTCTTTTTTTTTTCTTCTTGTTGGTATATGTAGCACTATCTTTATGCTCATTGTGAAGATCTTTTTTTGGAAAATGAATAGTGTTCCTTTCTAAGGATCCTATTATGCATTTTAGATTTACAGAAGTTCTCTTCTTCTTCTCTCCCAAGATTCATGCTTGCAGATTATCTATGAACTATTTTAAGAGTTAATAATATCATTTTTACATGTCTTTCAGGATATATTTGAGTAAATATAAGTGTATTTTTGTTTTTTGGTTGCTAGGACCTTAATCTTTTTCTCTTTTCCTTATTGTAAAGATTATTGGAAAACTACAGATCTATGCTATAAATAGGATTTGAATACATCTTTGAAAGCTAATATTTTATGTTGTGCTAAATGATAGAGCTCTTTAAAATTGGCTGTGTTGTACTGTAAATAAGGTTAAAAGACAAAGAATCAAGAGTTTTAGGAATCCCAGGATCTTATTACATTAATCTCAGGTCAGATACCATTTTATGAAAGAGCATATTAGTTTAATGGACATTTGTCAATTTAAATTAAATTATAACTTTGGAGACAGTAACTTGCAAACTTAAAACAGTCATATGATATTATGAATTACATCTTATGTACATTAAGAGATCTTAAAGCAAGGAAACCAAAGATAGAAAATATTGGTTTACATTTCAAACCACAATAAGTGTGAATATAGCCTCAATTTAATAAAAATGTATGATGCAACTTTCCTTGGATTTAATGTCTTACAATTGCTCTTGCAATGGGCACTTGTTTTCCCATTATTGGCTATTTTAATTGACTTACACACTAGTTTTCTCATTTAAAGATCACTTTATAGTAGTGAGTGCTCTTTATCCAAGGGATATGTTCTATTCCTGCCTGGTCCAACAACACAACAGTTTACATATTTTTGAACTTGATCTGAAAACTGATTTAAAAATCTATACGGGCAATCCAATTTCCCTGAAAATATATACACACAAGTCTGCTCAGAGGTGGCTAAAATAAAATAAATTTCGTTTTAGGAGACAGGAAGGAAGCTGAGACAAGAAAGCGAAGATTCTGAAGTAAATGGGTACTTGCCCTGACCAAGATGGAAACCTACCTCTCCCCAGAGAATATTAGAAGAGGGCATGGAAGACAGCATCGGAAAAGTAGAATGTTTGTGCTTTTCTTTCTAGTTGACTGCATTAAATATTCAGCAAAAGAGGGGATCAGTTTACATGACTCTTCTTGTTTCTCATGTATCGACTGACAGGTGCTGTAAACATACATAGACAAACATGGTCCTGTGCTTGCAGTGCTCCTGTGGCCGAGGAAAGACAGTCTTTAATCTCCCAAAGTGATCATACTGAGGACTCGACAGACACACTGTGCTCAGATTGGAGAGGGAGCTTTCCTGTCGACTTTGATTTTCAAGGAAATCCATTCAGAGAGATGATTTCATGCCTGCAGCATGTTCCTAAGGTAGACAATTTGTTTTGATTCTGGGGACTTGACTGAAACCCTCACTAGTGTTTTTGAAATAATAGTAGCAGAGAGAACCTCATCTTCTGAATGCCTCACTTTGCTGGTGGCAAACCACCAATCCACATCCTCTTGATTTCGCTGAGGGTAGAATCGCAGTAATCAGGGATAAAGAACTGACCTTGGCTTTGAGATCAGAACCAGTGTTTAAAATATTTATTCTTTCATGTTTTAAAGATGTCACAGTAAATAAATTATGACTGTTTACACTAAAGACTAAGAGTCTCCTTTTTCTACACTATAGGCAGCGATTTGGCTGAGATTGTATCATTCTGTGATAGTATCACACGCTACCTTTTTCCTCACTTGAATTGTACTTTTGGCTGTCATTTGCGCTTTTGAATAAAGGTTTACATTAGTGGAAGATATCATAATAGCATATCTCCTTTTCCTGAGTTGATATACAAATCAAAAAGAAAGGATAAGGCCAAGACTCCCTTTGTCCTTGGAAAAGTATGCCATCTGCATTTAGCTTATGATATTCAGCTGGAAACAAAATTCTAGCATAAGGATGTCGTTAATACAACCCTCAAGTTAAACTGCAAATTCAAAGTACTTTAAATGTCTTATAATAGTCAAAGCCAGTAAAATCGACCCTGTATATTTTTATTTCATCTCTGTTGGATCATATGATATTTAATAATTGGTTCTGGCACCTCGTTGCAAATTATTATAACTTTGAGATTCAACAGTCCTATTGAACATATGGGCAGCACAGGCTCAGAACATATATATGATACAGCCTCTCGAGAGGACCTTCTGTCTTGTTTTCCTTAGCTTGGAAGGGTCAGGTAAATTTTGTTGTGTAGTCATGTGCTAAGATTCCTCAATCTCTGTTTTGCAGGGTAAATGCTTAATGGAACTGATTTTTTTCCTCTTACTGTGAACACTTCCTTTGCAAAGCCAAACGAGAAATTCATGCATCTGGGATGCAGTTTTACTGGGCTCTTACTAAAGCAGTTATAAAGCTATTCCAGCATCAACTCACAAGCACTCATCAACTCAGAATAGGTTCTATTACTTAGTGCCATATTGTATCCTGGTTTAGCTGCAAACTACAAGAGTTTCTGGAGTTGGGAGACCTTCTCGTGCTATTGAAAGTGTATGATGATTCTTCACCAATGCTGGAGATGATGGAAAGTTGGCGATGAAATACAGTTGACCCCAAGAAACCTTTTATATTCTCCCTTCAACATTTTTTTCCAGCTCTACTCACAATAACACCCCAAAACAATATTAGGAAAAGTGTTTCCACACCACAGCCCATTAAAGTTATTTTCAACGTCCCTGCTGCTTTGCCTCTATATCTAGCCTGTGTGCCTTGATTCACTCTTGTATTATTTCACATTAATTGCCATATTGTTTATTGCCACATTCAAACACACCATAATATGGGCACAGTGGCGATAATTACATAGTAAGCTCTCCTTAAAAAGAGATGTCAGGATGGATAGCGGTGGGTGGGGTAGGCAGAAGGTTATGATTTATACCTTATGTTGACATTGTGAAACAGAGCTGGTTCAATTTCTCTTGATTTCACTATAACGCCTAATACTAATCTCTCTTTGTCTGTCATGTAATTAGTCATTACTAAGACTACTAAGCTAAAAAGTTCATGGGGGTAGGAGGCAATGGTTAAAGGAATTTTTCGAGCACTGATTCTTCTGTTGCTACTGCAAAATTGCATTTTTAAAATGGCATATTGGTGGACAAGAAATAGCCATATGCAATGTTTATAATTCTAACTCATAAAACTAAATACTCTATTTTCTTTAAGAACTATTGTGGAAAAAACTACTTTTTATACCTATGCTTGTGTTTGTGTATATTTGTTCTAAATATGCATAAAAGGCATTTTGAGGCTCTGGAATGTAAATTCCCCCCCACCCTTTGTTGCAAAATTTCACCTCTCAGTGAACTATTCTACCCTCATACATCAAGCCGATGTTGAGAATCTTCTTCGCAATTAGGTTGTCACTCAGCCAAGACAAGTACCAAGAATCGTTCTAATCCTGGTGAATAGCAAGTCGAAGTCATGCTTGACCCTAGCTGACGATCATGAAGCTGAGGTCCCCTTCATATCGCAGAGTTGAAAGTATCTTTCACAAGTGCCGATTTGCTTCAGATTATGGACTGCTTGCTTGGCGTCACGTAAGCCAGTAGGTGGAGTGCTTGCTAACAGTAATTGAATATACAGAACTTGAACTTAAAATAAGTGGAAGCCACTTTTCTTGTTATAAACTGCTAAAACCATATTTACACCAAACTCTTTCTATGGATATAATTAGTTGAAAAAATGTTGCAAGGGCAGGGTTGAGATGAATGCAGGCCTATGGTTGCATGGTAGAACACAGAGGCAAAATTGTGCTCAAGAAGATCAACACATCATATGGTAGAAACCTTATGTAAAAGGACACTTTCTCAAACATTCAACTGAATTAGATTTGGTAAATAGACTTCAGTCCCTCTTTTGAAAAATTTAGTATTTATGCTGTTCGAAGGATAAACTTAGTTTGATTCACTGTACATGAAAAAGCTTGTGTGATAGAAGATTAATTACTACATACATGTGTTGGTAGCCATAGTAAATTCAGCACCTTTGGAAAGAAAAGTTGCAAGAGGTGCCTCCAAAATAAAGTGTAACTTTCCCATAAGAGTGCCTTGTTTTACTCCAAAAGAAGATTTTCAAATGTATTTAAAAGCTGCAGCTTGAGGCTTGCTAACTACATCACTCTAAATCTATCTATATCACACCTAAAGATGTTAAAGCAACATTTAGAACTCCAAGGAGAAAACAAGCAACAGAATTTAGAAAGCAGGAACCACATGGAAATAAGAAAATCTTCAGCCGTTTTTTAAGAATGTGAATTATATGATGTGAAGTAGATGAAAATGCAAGAGTTTAAAAAAGAATCTCTTGTTCCATATCAGGAATACTTACAGATCTGATTCCATGGCGTGCAATTACTGAAGATCTGTGTGGTTTGGAAATACCAATTCCTCTAAAAGGGCTTTGGAGCAAATAATTGCACAGTATACAATGATGAACACTACTAAAATAATGATCACCACCCCTTTATTTAATTTTTTTAAATTATAAAAATGGTGAACTCTTTTAAAAATTTTTCTATCAGGACACTGTTGACTTTTTACCCTAATTGTGCCATCAGGTTCTTAGTTCCTACAAAATTTTGGGTAGATTCATGTTTCAAATATGTGACTTTTTTTTCACTTTGGGTTGGAAGTGGAGGAATAGAGGAAAAGAGTGGGCACTGTTAAACTAAATTAATCAGTCAAAGCTTTGTGTGATAAACAACTCTCTGAAGCATTTAATAGCTTTACTCAAACCAAAAAACTGCTTGCCACTCTCTGCCTTCTCAAGCAATGTGAATAGACAAATTGAATGTCCCTTAGGCCACGAAAAAGGAAGAAGAATAGTTATTGCAATTTAAAATAATAAAGTGTTATATTTTCTATTTTATGTCTGAAGAAAAAAGTGTTTATTTCCATGAAGCATCTTAAGACAAATCATGGAATTTGGCTAGTGGACAAAAGTGGCAAACCAGAACATAATTTAGATTCCTTAGCCAAGAAAGAGAATTTTTTGGAATTTATTTATTAAGTACTTAGTTTGAATTAGAGAAATAGTACAAGTATTGACATATTCTAATTCCAAGGCAAATTTCATGACCATGGGATAGCCTAGGAAAGAATTGCCAAGGAGTTCTATTAAGGATGAATATCTTTATATAAATCTTCCTCCAGGCTCATTTATTCTTTCAGGTTCTGCAAGTATCATTGTTTATGTATATACTTAGTGTATTTTTGTTTCTCTAATTTGAAAAAATGGAGTTCACTTGGTTTTCTGTTAGTTGTCATTAATTTCACCTTGTTTTGCTTTCTTTAGTATGTTACTTTCCCATGTCATTCTCAGCCATGTTCATCTCTTGATAGTGAGTAGGCAATAGACTTTACTGAGAAATAGAAAAGCGTTAGCCGCTGATCTCACCAAGATTATATTCTCTAGATAGAAGCTGTTGATAGATCCTGAACAGCTCCGTGCTTAGGGTGTTGACTTGTAGGATGAAATCCTCTGCACACAAGCACAGCAAAATATTTTGGTGAAAAGTAATTATCAGAAATAGTGACACTAGTAGCTTAGTTAACTATTTTTCAGCATGAAACTTGAGTTACCCCTGCCCATTCTTGTTCTGGACCCATTTGAAATCAGCAGCTCAGCTTAATGATGTCACAACATTTGCCAGGCTATGGTACTGAAGGGAAGACACACGACTGCTTCCATTGCATGAGATCCTCCTCCTCTCGCTCTCTGCATACAAACAGCTCATCTGTCTCACTCGTACAGAGACTGTTATCTTTGAAACATCATTCTATTACTATCATGGTTGTTCTTTAAAATTGGTCCTTAACTTTAGATTGCATTTTGGAAATCAGGTTTTCAAATTCTCCCAGATCTTGTTGGCCAATTTAAAATATTGATAGTAATATACTCTGGAAGCAGCTCATCTCACTAAAGAGTTCAAATGCTATATATTTCCATTTACTTACTGGAGGGTAACCTTTTGGCCCATACAGATAGCCTACCTTTTTTAAAAAAAAATCCCAACAGAGAGTTCAACCCCTCCCAACCTCTAATATTTTTCAAAGTGTGAATTGAAGAGGTCTTAGAGACAGATGGGTCTGGATGATCGAGTTACCTGTTATAGCAGCACATCTGCCGGGGCAGTCAATCACTGTGATGGCTCTGACAGGTCGATGGAGCCTGAGCAAGAACAGCTAATGCAGACAGAAGAGCGGTTGGGGAAGGGCAGACCTCCTGCCTGTCTCCTGGGTTTGACTGGTCTGAAAGCTGTACTTGAATTTGCCCTGGTTACAAATCTGTCTGTCTATTGAGCAATGATATTAGATGAGAGATTTGGGCTGCTAATTTTTTTTAAAGCCAACATATTGAACACATATGATTGGGAATGATTCGATTAACACTTTCAAGCTGTCAGTCAATATTTGGTCGTATTTGGGGATGTGGTAGAGAGTGTAGGGTGAATAAGATTAGGAAAAGAAGAAGTGGGAAATAGTTTCAAAAATACATATTTCCCAAAAGTGTCAAAGGAAGAAATGTGTAAAGCACTAGCTCTGAGTTGCCTATTTCTGAGAGCTCGGCACAATAAAAATTAGCATCGAGCAGAACAAAGGCAATTCTAAGAATGTCAAGAAGCATAATTGATTAAATTTATGGAGGTCGCCTATTTTATTTTCTCTGTATATTTGATCCTTTTCTTCCATCCTCAGTCAAAAAGTGAGTCGGATTTATCAATCCTAATAGATCCAAATATTTGGCAATATTACACACTAGAAAATATGGAACAAATGATTCCAAGATTTCACAAACAATTAAAAAGATGTGTTTCGATTAAGCGCAGCATTAATTGCACCACTTATATAACACATTTGTAAAAGTGCAGATGTTGGAAGACAATAAAACCTTGAAATATCTGACTATAAAGCAGTTCCAAAAAAAATTTCTAAATCTCAAAGAAATACCTAAATGGTAGGTAATGGCAAGAACTGTCAGTCAGTTAAATTTATGGTTAGTTAAATTTATGTATTTATGTATGTAGGTATCTATATTTATTTTTCTATATACATATGTATTTTGTATTTATGATTAAAATACATATACTTATGTATTTATATTTAGAATACATATATTTCTTTGAAAAGGAGAAGAAAAATATTCTATAAGATAAGCATTATTATTACCCCACTGTAGAACTACAGTGAGCAAACATTGATGAAAAGAGGGCAAAATGTTAATACATGCAGAACTGCTGTTAGTAGCGATTTTCTCCACAATGCCAAACTGATGGGGATTCGTGAAAGAGCCATTAAACAGATGCGTTGCTTTTCAATACATTCTTCAAGTATTTTTGCTCTCTCATCCACATTTTTAGTAAATGATGCTAAATGTTTTCAAAATATTACTATATTGGCTTTTTTTTACTTGAATTTTTTAAGTGGACTCATATTTAGCAGCAGATGGTTTGAGATACCAGAACTGCAATGGAGTTAGTTATTTAGGTTCAGACTACAATCTCTCATACCTCAGTTTATGGGATGGTAGAGAGGAAATTATTTTCTTAAAAAAAAATTCA
>CAUYSK010065345.1:40000-56702 GCA_963575035.1 Avahi laniger
GTGGGGACGATTTGCATCAGTTTAAAGCTATGTGTCTGAATGACATAGACTGAAACAGGGCAGTCTATGCTGGCCTTTGACATGATCACTGTTGATACTGCAGAGGAGTCGATTTGATTCACAATCTTTAAAGTGGATCAAATCAAACTGGCATTAGGTTAGTAAATATTTACTGCGTATGGCCCAAATGAACCAAACTTCCTTCCTTTCTTTCGTTCTTTCTCTCTCTGTGTGTCTTTTTCTGACTTACTTTCTAGTCATTCCTTTAACTGGTCAGACTAAATTCCTTTCACTCTTTTTTATTTACACATTTCAAATGTTTGTGATTTGTTGGTTTATTTAGTCTGTGTTTTCACTTAACCAAATTAGCATCATTACTTCTTTATCCTAATCCAATCTCTCTTATCCCTTAATACTTGATGCAATAATGTTAATTCATCTCTCTTTTTTTATTTCGTCTTCTATTAATCACTAATTTCTTGTTTGGAAGTATTTAACCATCCACAAATAAGAGAAATATTTTTATCAAAATATTCCCAATTCCCAGCCCCCTTGTTATAAAGACAACAAATTCTTCTCTATTCTACATCAACATGCCTTTCTGTGTGCAGTTCAAAATAGCTTTGACCTTTATGGCTGTGCTATCACACTGGAAACTCACATAATAATATTGAACTTGCATCTAACACTCCATGTTTGCAAAGCATTTTATGATTATTGATTAGTTATTATTATTTCACACAATATCCAAGCAAAGCAGTCTGGATAGGTCTGGAAAATACTAATTTATTGATGAGGACACTGACAGAGACACTACTACTTAGTTCAGCCATCAGCAACTTAGTGGCAGAGAGCACAGTGACACCCAAGTGGTGCTGCATTCCACTGACTGAGTTGCTTACCAGGGAAACATCGTCAGTGACCATGCAGAGCCTCTGTTCTCTTGTTATTGTTAACACGTGGCTGGGGAAGCTGCACACAGACAGCTGACTTTCCTCCAGCCACTCTCTCTTCATAGGATGCGGTGAGGGTACAGAATCACTCATTCATTAAAAACATATTTAATGAGCCCTTCGTATGTGCTAAGAATTTTTTTTATATACAAGGGATAATATATTGCACAAGACAGACAAAAATGTCTATTCCTGGAGGTGTTGATCCACTGGGATTATATCATTTGTTTATTATGCCAAAGAGCACATGACAGAGCTGTAGCTACCTCCAGCGTTTCTTCTTTTGGAAACGTTAAACACTTGGATGGAAATAAATGCTCTGTTTACTTTGAATTCTGCCTGGAAATGCTAGGGAGTGTTCTAGGCCTAGGGCATGATAGATTTAGATACTGGAAATATATATATATATATAAACACACACACACATATTATACATATATACGCACACATACACATTTATTTTTTTCATTGTCCTATTGTCCAAATTGGTTAAGACTAATCAATAAGAGTTTTATATAATGTCATAAAAGTGATATGTATGCAACAAAAATGTCATTGGATAACAGATGCAAATATGATTATATGATTATAGATAATTCATAAGATTTTATAAGATTATTACTAATACTGATCTCTCATAAACACAATCATGTATCTTTTTTCTTCATTAATATACATCTCTGGAAATATTTTTGTGTAAATTATACCCTGACATAAATTCTCTCTCACTCTCTCTCTCTCACACGTATACACACACACCATTTTCACCAGTTTCTACAGAATATTTCGGTCTTTGCTGTAGTCCCCAACCCTTACCATTTTTTAAAGAAAATATACCTTTCTCTACTTCAAGATCAAAAGACTTAATAGAGCTCATCTTGAATTCTTGGAAAATTGTAGCTTCATTCTTATTTTGGTTTAGAAGTAATTATATGAATAATAAGCCATATATTTTCATTGAGACAATCAGTATATTAGGTGATTCATTCTATGCAGGGATATCTATATTACTTTATTTTTGTAGTTAGTAAATTATACTATTACTTATTTGAGTTCTTACTATGTGCCAGCTATTATATCAACATTTTAAATGAGTGATCTCCTTTTCTTTTCACAAGGACACTGAGGTAAGCAATCCTAGTCTATCAAACTGCATTTTATAAAGCAGGAACCGGAAATCATGCACTTGGAAGGGGTGGGATGATCACTTGACTCCAGATCTGTCTAACGTTATAGTCCCTACTTTTGACCACAATAATAGATGGCTTCTCAATTGATATCCATTTAGAAAAATATCTGATTTATTTCCTATAGCAATGCTAACAATAATAGCTTCAAGACTTCTCTGAGTCATTCAGAAGGGTTGTTTTATTTTTGTCTATAGACAAAGATGAGAATAGAGTTTATGGTTGTTTTCTAATTTGTGAGCAGCTCTACAGATACTAGGTAAATGCATTGTAAAGAAGCCCATAATTGACAAATTCTAATTGAAATATGTTTCAATCAAAATTCATATGACTAAAACATAAGAAAAATACTTTTATGGCTACTTCCTTTAGTTATTTGATTTGAATAATGGTTAAAATAAAAATAGGGTAAACTTATTTCTTCAATTGCATGGCTTTTGGTTAATCTTTGCTTAAAAACAGATATAATGAAAATAGTCACATCTCTCAGTTAATTACTAATGCAAAGATCTTGCAATAAGATAACTTCACCAAGCTGGTGTTGAACTGTGGATATAATCAATACTGGCAATGCTCTTTGGAAGTGGTAGATAAGATTTTGATACATAGTATTCTGTACTTGCTATAGTCTAGCATATAAAACAAAAGCAAAAGTTGATTATTTTAGCTTTCATAATTTAAAAAACAATTATTTGTATTTATAACCTAGGTGTTCCCATATAGGTACCATGGGGAATAGTGGAGTACCTAAAGCTGTTGCTTGGTCTCGACTTCACCTCCTACTTCTCCCATTGAGAAAGTTTATGCCATCACAGGTAAAATCTCTAGTTTCTCACCCTAAAGCTATGTCTGTTGTATCCATCCTTACATACTTCCCTTTGGTCTCCATGGATAAAATATCCTTTCTTTTGGACAAGGCAATTTCTCTACCTGTATATTTGATCCCATCCTTCCTACCCTTTCTGAGACCCCACTGTATCACTCATCTGCATCATAAATGCCTCCTCACCACTGCCTTCTATCTTCTAGCACACAAACAAGGGTAAGCATCTTTTTTCTAGAAATAAAAAAAAAAAAAAAATAGGCCGAGCGCGGTGGTTCACGCCTGTAATCCTAGCACTCTGGGAGGCAGAGGCGAGTGGATTGTTTGAGCTCAGAAGTTCGAAACCAGCCTGAGCAAGAGCGAGACCCCATCTCTACTAAAAATAGAAATAAATTAACTGGACAACTAAAAATACATAGAAAAAAAATCAGCCGGGCATGGTGGCACATGCCTGTAGTTCCAGCTACTCGAGAGGCTGAGGCAGAAGAATTGCTTGAGCCCAGGAGTTTGAGGTTGCTGTGAGCTAGGATGATGCCACGGCATTCTAGCCTGGGCAACAGAGTGAGATTCTGTCTCAAAAAAAAAAAAAATAAGCTGATTAAACTATTTCATTATCATATATCCCAGTGTAGTCATATCCTTGTTCCTCTTCATTCCTTTACAACCCAGGTTTTCAAACTGTCTATCCTTTCTTTCTTTAACTTCTTAAGAACATTCACTCCACAATTCTCTTAATTGTTATTCTTTCTTCCTAACCCCACAGTTAGTAATCTTTGTGAGCAGGTTCACCCGCTTGGCATATTCAATGCATAATTTTCATTCCTCATCTGCCCTACCTCTCTAAGGCTTTTGGTACCTGTGATCACTCTGTTCTTATTCTGTCTACCTTTAGCATGTATGACCCCAGGATCTCCCAGTTCTCACTATCTATCACTTGTAAAATATTTTTTCATAGCTACCTTCTAAAAGCTAGCTTTCTGAAGCGTTCCATCCTCTCCTTTGTTATATGAAATACTTTTTCCAGGTAATTTCATTGGCTAATATAGCTTTAATGACCCTATAAATCCTAAAGTCCCCCAGATTTTGTTTTTGGTCCCCAGAACTCTCTCCAAAATTCCAGACCCACTTCAAACATTCTCTCTCCACATCTACCCTCACATCTTCACCAGATAAGTCAATAATTAAGCAGTCATTTGACTTATTCCCTTTCTTTCATTCCACATCCCAATGAATGACTAAGTCCTATATTATTTTACCAGCTACATATCTCTAAAATATGTCCTTTTATATCTATCCTATTAAGGAGTTCATACCCTTTTCGATTCTCACTAGAAATTTGACTTGCAATTGCTCTACTCACCTTCCTCATCATCCCTTCAAAACTGTTGTTTATATTGCTGCTACCATAATCTGTCCTAAACTATGTTACTTATCTGCTAAAATTCTTTCAATAATCCCCTACAATCAAGAAAATAAAAGTAAAATTCCTTCGTGATTGCTTGAGGAAATTTCTGGCAAAGTCAGATGTTGAGCTCTATTTGGAGAGAGAAATTATTGGTAGCCCTTAAACATAGTGGTGATCTAGACCAGTAGTCCTCAGCCTTTTTGGCACCATTGACCAGTTTCACAGAAGATAATTTTTCCACAGACCAGGGCTGGGAGGTGCAGAAGAGTTTCAAGATAATTCAAGTGCATTACGTTTATTGTGCAGTCAAACCTCTCTACTAATGATAATCTGTATTGCAGCTGCTCCCCAGAACTAGCATCATCACCTCAGCTCTATCTAAGATCATCAGGCATTAGATTCTCATAAGGAGCCACAACCTAGATCCCTCGCATGTGCAATTTACAGTAGGATTTGTGCTTCTATGAGAATCTAATGCCACCACTGATCTGACAGGAGGCGGAGCTTATATGGTGATGTGAATGATGTGGATTCGCTGTAAATACAGATGAAGCTTCACTGGCTTGCCCGCTGCTTACCTCCTGCTGTGTGGCCCAGTTCCTAGCAGGCCAAGGACCGGTACCAGTCCACAGCCCAAGGGTTAGGGACTGCAGATCTAGAGTGCCTAAGTAATGAGAGGAATGCAATGGTGGGACCACAAAACTCCTTCTGTCAGAGGTAAAAACACAGAAACCTAAAGAGCAGCTTCAGGAAGACTCGAGAAGAAAGGAGTAGTGACGGCCCCTCCAAATACCCAAACTGAATGGGGTGGAGAGAGTCTTGCTTCCTGAAAAACCATATTTATACACAAATAAGTAATTTTATAAAACTTCAGCTTTCTTTGTTAACGTATATCTCGATATTGTTTTCTTGTAAGTTTCATCACCTGGAAAGAATCACCAAAACTTTCCCATGACCTTTTAGAACAGATATCCCAGAAATTGAAGGTGAAATTGAAACTGAGCAATGTGGACCAGTGTAGAATGTGGTCCAGGAAAAAGATGCATGAGTGTCAAAAGTTGCACTAGCCATCAGGAGCCATTTATTTGACAAGCTATTCAGTTCATAATAAAAATAAAAAGAAATAATGAGATAATAAATAAGTTAAAGACCCTGGATAACCAAGATATATGTTGCAAGATAATGCAGTAAGGTCATAGCATATAACTAATCAGAGCCTCTCAGAGACTATTTTAACTTATTATATTCATAATAATTCTATATCTTGATTATCTATTTTCACAGCTCATAGTATAATAACAGTAGATCACTAGAGGGAGAAACTCTCTGAGGCAGGTTGCTGTGAGAAGTGACATTAGAGAACAAGGGCTAGGATAGAAAACTAATTAGACATAGGAACTCAAGCCTCGTAAACTGGAGAAGTTACTGTAGAGGAAAACAGCCTTAGTAATAGCCCTGAGGGTCTTGTATCTGCTAGTGGAGTTTCCAAAAACTATAACAGAAAAAGCAGTGAATTTCAGTTAGAGAAGTCTCTGCCCTAGGCTTAACTACATCACTTACTAGCAACAAGGTCTTGGATCTGAAACTTAATCTGTCAGTCCTCAATTTTTTCATCTATGTTGTGGTAAAAGTAACACATTTCTTTGAATGCTTAATGCATTTAATTGAAATATTATGTACATGATATAATGTAAAAAATTCTGTAAATAAGTGTAAAAAAGTGGTAGGAAGGGCACACTTGTGGCCCTGGCTTGGGCAAGGCAAACACATTTCATGTAACCAAAATGTTTATACCCCCATAATATCCTGAATTAAAAAAATAAATAAACAAAATTGATGTTTACCACACACACACACACACACACACACACAAGTGGTATTTTACTTCATGGCAAAAATTACCTTTAATCATCTAGTGTATTTTAAATTAAGTACATTGTTTAAAGAGTTTGCAGTCCTTTTCCTACTATTTCCTATCAACATTTTCTCCCTAGGTGATCTTATTCAGTCCCATGGCTTTAAATATTAACTATTTGTGATTGATTCCAAAATTGGTCTTTACTAATCCAGTCTTTCTACATGTCATAGACAACTGCCTGCTTAACATCTTTACTTTACTTTCAAATTTAATTAGCCTAAAACAAAACTCTTAATTCCATCTTCCACAACGTTCTTCCTACTGTCCTTCCCCTTTACGTCAATAGCGATACCATAGTTTGTTGTTCAACTAATAATATAGGAGTCATCCTTGGTATTTACCTCTTAACCACATACCTGTATCCAATCTACCGGCAAGACTTGTTAGCTCCACCTGCAAAAGTTACTTTGAGTCCATCAACTCATGTCCATTTCCATTACTACTACTCTAGTCCAAGCCAGCATGATATTTCACCAACACTACTGCAGTAGTCTCCTCCTAAATGCTAGCTCAGCCCTTCAGTCCTTTCTGTCTTACCATCCAGAGTCATCTTTTAAAAACATAAATTAGATCATGTCACACTTCTGCCTAACCCCATGTTTTCCATCACACTTAGATAAAATATAACTTTTTTTAAGAGACAGGGTCTTGTTCTATCTCCCAGGTTAGAGTGAGGTGGTGTGATCATAGCTCACAGCAGCCTCAAACTCCTGGGCTCAAGAGAGCCTCCTGCCTCAGCCTTCTGAATAGCTGAGACTAAAGGCACTCAGCTAATTTTTTTTCTTTTTTTTTTTTTTTTTCATTTTTTAGAGACCAGGTCTCGCTATGTTGCCCAGGCTGGTCTCAAACTCTTGGCCTCAAACAATCCTCCCTTTTCAGCCTCCCCAGTAGCTGGGAATACAGGCGTGAGCCACAGTGCCCAGAAAACCCAAACTTTTACTTTGGCGCAGAAGGCTCTATAACCCCTGGCTTTTGCCTGCTTCCCCAGTCTCATCTCATATCACCTTACCTTGATTATGTGCCATTCACATTGGCTCTCTTTCTCTTTTTCAGACACAATGTGACAAGGATTATTATAATTGGCCAGTCTGAGTGACATATCCACCTCTGTGGAGGGAAGATGAGGTCAGGTGATTAACAAAGCCATGAGAATCAAATGGAACAGGAGAAACAGTTATCAAAGAGGGGATGTAAGTCACATACTCAAAAAACTAGATGCCTATTGCAGTACTAGCCTGCTGGGTGTTTCATCAGCAACATAATTTGTACCACTGAATACTACTTAAATGATCCAGTGAAATGAATCCAATATAAAATTGCCAAGTTAAAATTATATTTTGATTCAAAATCGATGGATACAGGCACAGCCAACATAAGCTTCTACTTAGGTACGTAAATGGGCTAATAAGGTCCTGTAGTCCTCTTGTGGAATTAGAGTACTTAGTTACGTCAAAGGATCATCTAATCATTGTTGACCGGTAAAGCATGTCTGTTTTCTTTTAGATTAATCTTTGTGAAAAGTTGCCAAGATCACAGTCCTGTACTTTTGAAACACAAAAAGAAGTGTCAGGGCTGTTTATAGCACTTGAGCTTTCAAAACCCTTTTAATGGCTATTTCAAGGGACTTAGCTACTTGTTCCTTGACTTTTATTATATGATTATTAATCTTTTTATGATTCATATGTGTTTCTTTAAGGATTAGATATCCCTAAATTTCACCAACAAGATTATTTTCTTTAAATGAAAATTGCTACAAACCTTTCTTTTCATAAAAAGCTATATTCATGTCTTGAATTTCAAACATTTGAAATCCAAGTAAATAATAAATAGGAAAAGATACTAATGAAAAGTGTTATTTTTTAAATGATAAATTCAAAGATCAAAATAAAATGATTATTCATTGTACTATACAAATAGCCCATCTTTGTACCAAAAAATTCCTTTCATCTTCACAACTAAATTGACTAAAAGGCATGGTTTCCTAGCAACATTCATTGTGTTTATGACCTTTCCTCCAATCTGAGCACACAGATGTGATTCTGAAGCTAATAAATATACATCATCCAACCTAGACTATTCCAGTTTCCCTAGAGCAGGTTGAGAGAAATAGCCAACCAAAGATGAGAGCTAAGAAAATAAACATATATTCAAAACTGTTCTGAAAATTTTCATATGGATAAGTTTATTTAACTGAAGTTAATAAATCAAAGTATAATCAAATAGCATTTTATTGTGGCATTCTGACATACAATTAGAACACAACATTTCGAGAATGTTATGATATGATGGAGAGGTATTCCTGATATTAGAAAAATTGTATCCATGTGCTATTCACAAATATATGCATTTATAATTTAGTATTGTAAACTACTTGCAGTCTTTTGAGAATGTATGTTTTGGGCATCATTAGAATTTGGAAAATGCTTGATAAAACAACACATTAAATGGGTTTTTAAGCATTCTTCCAAGAAAATAATACCAAAATAAGATTCCCAGCTTTATTGTAGCAAAAAATTCTAGGTAATACTTTTATCCATATGCTATTTGCTATCTGTGTTATCTTATAACCTGCCTCTTCTATAGAAAATAAGGCATAGCAAGGATATTGAGGAAAGGTAATTGAGTCTTTGTAACTAACTTTGTTATATGTCAATTTCTATGACATAAGCAGCAGAAACAAGTCAAGAAGCACTATACAATCTTTTGAAGAGAAAAAGGCTTTTGCTGCTGGCTAATTCACCATAAGAGCAGGAGTTAAATGACATTGAGCCATTGGTGCATTTTCTTTGGCATTATCTAATGAATCCCTCCAAATTTATATGTTTTGTATATCACCACCACAGATGCAGGGTTTAGTGAGTTTTGCTTATGCAAAATGAAAATAATTACAGGGAAGCTTTTAAGCCAGATGTTGAAAATCGCTAGAGACGTGTTTGGGTCAGCATGTTTGACAGAGTTTACACAAGTGGCTACTCTAACTGGCAATTGACTGCCTAGTGGACAATTAGTAATACATCTTCCTTGTTTTCTAAGTATATATTTATTTCATTTTAAATAATTATGTCTGAAGTTAAGAAGGCAATAAGAGTGATAAATACTGTACCTTAAATCTCTTAATAGGTATGATGAGTACAGTTTTGCCAAAACGGTAACTGTTTAAAAAAGAAACACTTTATTTATTCTGACATCCATATAAGATTTGTTTTGTTTACAAGTCAAAAGGATGATTTTTCTAACTGCCAAATCTTTGATCTCACTTAAGAGTTAAAATTCCAGCTGTGTTCTTTGTGACTCTCATTTTCATTGTCAACAGTAATGAAAAGTCTACAGTTAAGACACAGCTGAGGGTTGTTTTCTTTCTTTCTTCTTTTTTTAAAGTTTTTGTTATGATCAACTTGAAGTCAGCTCAATTCCTCTTTGATGACAAAGTTCTTGGTTATTAGGTGAATAAATTATTCTTAGGCTTATTAGTAGTTGTATTTATCAAAGTTATCCTATAATTAAAGGATATAATTTTAGGAATATACTTAGGTAATGAACTTTTCTCGGTTAGTTTATCGGTTGCTTACAAATCAACTTCATAATGAAGTTTGTCATTATTAGTGATCTGAAAAATAATCTCTTTTGGAACAAACAAGGTGGCTGACCAGAGACATTAACTACCAGATCATCTCAGAAAGAAGGAAAAGTTTCAGATGAAAAAGAAAAAAAAAATAGATCAGACGTAATTCCAATGGAAAAGTGCCAGAACCTACCAGAGATTCCACAGGAAGAAGTTATGGAGCAGAACAAGAAGAAACAAAGTATCAGCAGAGATCTACCAGTGTGAGGCTTGGAGCCCACTGAAAAGGGTAGGTAAAACGGTTTGTTTCTACTTCCCTCACATCTCTGGCAGTCAGTAGGCTCCTGAGCTGCTGGAGAATTTTTCTACACTTATGAGCCCAAAAACAGCTGCTGCCAGTGAACTGGGAGCTTCTTGAGGACAAAGCACCAGGCTGCCAGCCCCCTGGGGGTTGCTTCTGGTCACCACGGACCTGAGCCAAGATAATAGGTGCCATATTGCTTCTCCACCCACTACGAGCCCTTTTTCCCTCCCGAGGGAGCTTCAACCCCTCAATTTTTGTCTTGCTTGTTTCCACACAAACATTTCTCAACTCCAGCCCACCCTGCAGAAGCCACAGGGACCAGGAGGTACCAGGGGATCTGTGTGACCCCAGATCCTGGACATTCCAGGTGGGCTGCCTTCTGGAGAGAGGGACAGAGATGACCAGAGTGGCAGCTTTTCTCCATACACATTCTTTTCCTTCCCTTCCCCTCCCCTGCTCACAGCTGCTGAGAGAGACAATTGAGCCAGGGCTCTCAGGAGTGGCTGATTGCCCACCGTTGGTGCATCCACAACACTGAGGCTTCCACAGAGTGGTGCTCAAGCCTTTCATCTTAAAAACCTGCAGCAGACTAAGGGATGCTCAGACTGTGAGCTCCCTACTCACTGACCCTCCCTAGTGCTGTTTGCCCAGCTGCTCCATCAGAGCAGGGCACACCCTGAAGTGGAGGGACATCAAGCCTGCTTGAGAATCCCATAGGCCACTAGGGATCAGCACACTTCTCCCTGGCATGGTCAGGGATTGATAGTAGGGGACCAAGGGACAGGCCTGCAGGCCAGATCCCATACCCTCAGGATCTGGCGATGTTGCTCAGGGGCATGGAGGAGAGATTTGAGAACTTATCTTGGGAGGTGAGGGAGACCTAGTGGGTAGAAGTAAAAAGATAGCGCAGTGTGGGTCCCAGCTGCAGCTCACTCATGGAGCATTCCTCCACCCATAGAAAAACCATGCTCTGGGCCCATGGTAGGATCCTGGACAGGGAAGGATCCTACAGCACCATCATGGGGGAGCTCAGCTAGTTTGAGCTCCTGCTTACCAGCAGATGCAAAAAAGACATCATGGAACAGACAGTGAGGGAGAAGAGCAAAATTTGCTCCTGACAGCCAGACTATAAATCTCAGATGTCCCCATATACAAATGCAGACTTTCTGGCTTGGTGGGGCCACTTTAGCCACTCTCTAGTGACTATTCCTATCAACCTTGGAGGGACCTTTGACCCTTGCACAGACAGCTATCTTACCAGCTTTTGTGAAGCCTGAGGGCCTGCTCACCTGACCTAGCCCTGCTTAGCCTTATTCCCCCACACCCCTATGTTGTGGTGTAGATAAGGACTCACCTGGAAGTTTCAGGGCCCCACCTGAAACCTGGGGAATTCAAGTTCTTCTCAGGAGCTAGAGCCATTCACAGGTCCCAAAAACAACACAGCAACTTGTTATTTTGGGCAAGCACCACCTACTGGCAGGGAGATCAATTTGTACAGCCCTTTACAAAATTTACTGACTCAATTATACAGGGAGTGATTGATTCTTACCCACAAGCACCACATATTGTCTCAGAGATCAAACTGGGAGTGCCAATATAATTCCCACTGTTAAGAAGACCACAGGATGAGGAAAGAGATAGAATTTCAAAGAGCTCCATCCTCCCTCATCAACAAGAGACAGGGAATCTGCTCACACACATAGCTCATCACTGCTACAGCTTACAAACAACTAGCAACTGAGAAAACAACCACACTAAGGATATCTATAACCAAGGCATCCATCCAGAACCTAGACCATCATCAAAATACCCACAAGCAAAGCTAAAGTTTCTTACCCAACATATGCTATAGACACACCCTTACGAGGGAAGGGGGAAAAACACATGTAAACAAAAGAAAATTCCAAAACAAGAAGCAACAGCTTCTCTAGATGAGAAGGAATCAGTACAAGAATTCCAGAAATATGAAAAATTAGAGCAAAAGAGTACCCCCAAAGGGGTACCCCAGCTCTCCAGCAATGGATCTCAATCAAAGGAAAATACTGAAAGGACAGATAAAGAATTCCAAATATGATTTTAAGGAAGCTCAACGAAATCCAAGAGAAAATGAAAAAACAACTCAAAGAAATCAGAAAAATAATTCAGGAAATGAGTGAAAAATTGACTAAAGAGATAGACATATTAAGAAAAAAAACAAATAGAACTTCTGGAAATAAAAAATTTATTTAAGAAAATCCAGATCACAGTGGAATGCTTTAAAAATAGACTAGATCAAGCATAACAAAGAATTTCAGAGCTTACAAACAACTCTTTTGAATTAACTCAGTTAGAAATAAAGAAAATAGAATTAAGAGGAATAAAAAAAAGCCTAAAAGAAATACAGAATTATGTAAAATGGCCAAAAATCAGAATCACAGGCATCCGTGTAGGTGAACAAGCATATGTACAAGGGCTGGAAAACTTATTTGAGGGTAGAATTGAGGAAAATGTCCCTAATGTTGCTAGAGATTTAGATATCTAAGTACAAGAAGCTCAAGGAACACCTGGAGATTCATTGCGAAGAGGCAAACATCAAGACAAATAGTCATCAGACTGTTGAAAGCCAACATGAAGGAGAAACTGCTGTGAGCCATGAGCTGAAAATACCAAGTAATCCACAAAGGAAAATTCATCAAGCTAACTGCAGATTTCTCAATAGAGACCTTACAAGCTGGAAGGGATTGGGGCCCCATCTTCAGTCTTCTTAAACAGAATAATGCCAGTCTAGAATTGTTTTTCCTGCAAAACTAAACTTCGTATATGAAGGTGAAATAAAGACTTTTCCAGACAAGCAAGAAATTTGTCAAGAACAGACCTACTCTGCAGGAGATATTCAGAACTGCATTATATATGTACCAGTAAAATAGACACCCCCACGGGGGTAAAACCACCAAAAAGCTAAACCTCAGGGCTCATATAAAACAATACCACAAGAGCTTAAACAAAAAAATAAGATACTACCCAACATGATGAACAGAACAGCATCCCACATATCAATCCTATCAATCAACGTGAACGACTGAATGCACCACTCAGGAGACACAGGCTGATTGAACGGATGAAAAAATACAACTCAAGTATTTGAGTTGTCTCAAGGAAATACATCTAACCCATAAGGATTCATACAATCTCAAAGTGAAGGGATAGAAAAAATATTCCATGAAATAAAAAGAGAGAAACCAAAAGAAAGCAGATGTAGCTACTCTCATATCAGATAAAATTGACTTTAAATCAACAATGGCAAAGAAAGACAAAGATAGTCATCATATAATGGTAAAAGGAACAATTCAACAAGAAGACGTAACTATCCTAAATATTTACGCACCTAACACAGGAGCACCCAGACCCATAAAGGGAATTCTACTATATCTAAGCAAAGAGATAAACAGCAGCATCATAGTTACAGGGAACTTCAACACCCCACTGACAGAGCTGGACAGATCATCTAAGCAGAAAATAAATAAGGAAACACTGGAATTAAATTGGACTCTGGAACAAATGGGCCTACCAAATGTTTACAGAACATTTTACCCCAAAACTACTGAATATATATTCTTCTTATCATCACATGGAACATTCTCCAAGATTGATCATATCTTAGGCCACAAAACATGTCTCAACAAATTCAAAAAAATTGAAATCATATCATGTATCTCCTCAGACCATAGTGAAATAAAACTAGAAATCAATTCCAAGAGAAACACTGAATTCTACACAAAGTCATAGAAATTTCACAACTGCTGCTGAATGATTATTGGGTCAATAATGAAATTAAAATGGAGATCAAAAGATTCCTCAAACTGAATATCAAAGGGGACACAAGCTGTCAAAATCTATGGGTCATCAAAGCAGTCCTAAGGGAAAAATTGAAGGCCTTAAATGCCTACATTGAAAAGACAGAAAGATCACAAATGGACAATCTAATGACACATCTCAAGGAAGTAGAAAAAGAAGAGCAATTCAAACTAAAAGTTAGCAGAAGAAAAGAAATAACTAACGTCAGAGCAGAATTAATGAAATGGAAAATAAAAAAAACAATACAAATGATCATTAAAATAAAAAGTTGTACTCACCATCAAATTGGTATTAACTGATCAACACATAAGTGCCCATATGAGAATAACATCTATTGGATGTTAGGCAGGAGGGGGGAGGAGGGAGAGGGGACAGGTATATGCATACACAAAGAGTGCAATGTGCACCACCCGAAGGATGGACATATTTGAAACTTGGACTTGGCCGGGAGGGGGGCAAGGGCAACATATGTAACCTAAACATCTGTACCTCCATAATATGCTGAAATAAAAAAAAAAGTTGGTCCTTAGAAAAGATAAACAAAATTGGTAGACTTCTTACTAGATTAACCAGGAAAAGAAGAGAAAGGACCCAAATAAGCTAAATCAAGAAGGAAAAAGGAGATGTTACAACTGACACAACATAAACATAAAATATCATCTTTAGATACTATTAAAATCTCAGTGCACATAAACTAGAAAATGTAGATGAAATGGACAAATTCATGAAAACACAAAACCTCCAAAGACTCAATCAGGAAGAATAGAACTCCCAAACAGATCAATAATGAGCAGCAACACTGAAGCAATAATAAAAAATCTTCCACCAAAATAAAGCCCTGGACCAGATGGATTCACAACCGAATTTTACCAGACCTACAAGGAAAAGCTGGTACACATACTGCACAAATTATTCCACAACATGGAGATGGAGGGAATCCTCCCCAACTCATTCTATGAAGCCAGCATCACCTTGATACCAAAGCCAGGAAAGAACACAACAAAAAAATAAAATCACAGACCAATAGCTCTTATAAATATAGATGCAAAAATCCTCAGTAAAATACTAGCAAACTGAATTCAACAGTACATCAAAAAATAATCCACTATGACCAACTGGGCTTCATCCCAGGCATGCAAGGATGGTTCAACATATGTAAATCAATAAATGTGATTAACCACTTAAACAGAAGCAAAAACAAAGACCATATGATAATCTCAATAGATACAGGAAAAAGCATTTGACAAAATTCAGCACCTGTTCATGATAAAAATCCTCAACAAACTAGGCATAGAAGGAATATATCTCAAAATTATAAAAGCCATATAGGAAAAAACCCACAACCAACATCATATTGAATGGGGAAAAATTGAAAGCATTCCCTTTAAGGGCTAGAACAAGACAAGGGTTCTGACTGTCACCACTTCTATTCAACGTAGTGCTAAAAGTCCTAGTCAGAGCAATGAGGCAACAGAAAGAATTAAAGGATGTCCAAATCAGAAAAGAGGAGGTGAAACCCTCACTTTTCACTGACAACATGATCTTATATCTAGAAAACCCCAAAGACTCCCCCAAGGGACTCCTGGAATTGACAAATAAATTCAGCCAAGTCTCAGGTTACATAATCAATGTACACAAATCATTAGCATTTTTATGCGCAAATAACTGTCAAGTTGAAAGTTAAATCAAAGACTCAATACCATTCACAATAGCTACAAAGAAAATAAAATACCTAGGAATATACTTAACCAGAAAAGTGAAAGGTCTCTACAAAGAGAACTACTAAACATTGAGGAAAGAAGTCACAGATCCCACAAACAAATGTAAAAACATATCATGCTCAAGGGTTGGTAGAATCAACATTGTTAAAATGTCCATACTACCCAAAGTGAATACCAACGTCATATTCTACAGATGTTGAAAAAGTAAATCTATACTTTGTCTGGAACCAGAAAAAAGCCTGAATAGCCAAAGCAACCTTAAACAAAGGAACAAATTGGGAGACATCACATTTCCAGACTTCAAACTATACTGCAAGGATAGTAACCAAAACAGGATGGTATGGGCACAAAAATAGAGGCATAGACCAATGGAACAGAACAGAAAACCCAGATATATGACCATCCACATAGAGCCAAATGATCTTTGACAAAGTAGGTAACAATATACATTGAGGAAAAGAATCCCTGTTCAATAACTGGTGCTGGGAAATTTGAATAGCCACATGCAGAAGAATGAAACAGGATCCAAATTTCTAATCCCTCACAAAAGATAATTCATGATGTAGTAAAGACTTAAATGTAAACCATAAGAATTCTAGAAGAAACTTTTGGAAATCTCTTCTAGATATTGGCCTAGGCAAAGAATTTATGACTAAATCCAATAGCAATTATAGCAACAGCAAAAATAAATAAATAGGACTTGATTAAATTAAAAAGTTTCTGCACACCTAAGGAAATAGTAAACAAAATAGACAACCTACAGAATATGAGAAAATATTCACAAGCTATACATCCAATATAGGGCTAATAACAAGAATCTCCACAGAACTCAAGTAAATCAGCAAGAAAACATCAAACTAACGACACCATTAAAAGACATGAACAGAAGCTTTTCAAAAGATGATAGACAAATGGCCAATAAACATATGAAAAAAATACTCAACATATCTAATCATCAGAGAAATGCAAATGAAAACCACAATGAGATATCACCT
>CAUYSK010065350.1:0-47451 GCA_963575035.1 Avahi laniger
GGTTGTTGGGTTGGTTGTTGGTTGGGTGTTTTGGTTGGGGGGGTGGTGGGTTGGGGGTTTGTTTGGTTGGTTGTTTGGTTGGTTGGGTGGGTGGATGGATGGGTGGGTGAGTGGGTGTGGGGATGGATGGGTTGGTGGATGGATGGGTGGGTGGGTGGATGGATGGTTGGATTAATGGGTGGGTAAGTGGATGGATGGATGGGTGGATGGACGGGTGGATGGATGGATGGGTGGGTGGATGGATGGATGGATGGATGGGTGGGTGTGGGGATGGATGGGTTGGTGGATGGATGGGTGGGTGGGAGGATGGATGGTTGGATTAATGGGTGGGTAGGTGGATGGATGGATGGATGAATGGATGGATGGATGGGTGGGTGGGTAGGTGGATGGATGAGTGGGTGGATAGGTGGGTGGATGGATGGGTGGGTGGATGGATGGAAAAGGCCATTTACTGAAATAGAAGAGCAACAGGGATCACTACAGAATTTTCGTAAATGGGCAGAGGAACTCAGGGATTCCAGCTGTTGGTTGTGCCCCCCTTTCTCAAGTCCTTGGTGTTCTCCCAGGGTCTGTGCCCAGAGCACATCACAGGTTTGAGGAGAAGAGCCCCATCCCTGTTAGCGCCCTCTGGGCTGACGGCCTGTCTGTGTTGCAAAGTGAAAGGACGAGCGGGGAAATCAGAAAGAGCATGGGACAGAGAGGCCAGGGCCAGGTTGGGGTGAGAGGAGAGCAGCTGCCACTCCTGGGGTAGGACCTGTCCCCCTTCTGGCCTCCGCAGTGTCCCCGAGAGCCGGGGCTGCCTGCAGCAGAGCGAGGCTTCCCTGAGGCCGAGCAGCTTGGCAGGGGCTGGGATTCTACAGCTACAGAGACCTCGGCCGGGTAGTGTGTTTCACCTGTGGGAGTGGAAGCTTCTGACCCCAGCTGCAGCAGGTGGAGCGCTCCTCCCTGCTGTGAGTTTCCCAGGTGCAGCGGACTCCTTTGCACCTGGCGCTGTAACTGTCTGTGCCGCGTCCGTCCTTTTTGACAGCAATGGAAATGAATTCTGCTGGGCGTAGAAGTACCTGGTCAGATGAAGCTTTACCCCTTGAAAATGATTCCGGTTAATTTCCTGCCTTTCGGGTAAGAATTTCCTGAACGGCAGCCCTTGTTTGCTCTCCGTGTTCTGTGCCCGGCGTGGCCGCAGCCCCGCAGTCCTGCAGGTGGCGCTGAGCCACCACTGTTCGAGCGGAAGCCGATTTCCACAGACCTACGATCTATCAGCCTTTGATTTTGCTCTTATGCAACAATTTGCAAAACCCACTGTTGATTTAGGGATCTGGGGAGCCTAACGTAAAATTAGGTAAATACGCAAACTAGGGAGTCGCTGCCTTTCAAATATGAACTCTCTGCGACTGGTTCCCAGGTTAATGCCTGACTCCAGCTCCGGTTCTCGCCGGATGTCATTTTAACACATCTTTTCACTTCAGAAAGCAGGATTCCCGCCCTGCGCAGAGCGCAGGGACCCAGGCCAGGAAGCCGAGGCCGTTTCCTGGGTTGGCCCTGAGGATTGCCCTGCTGGAACAGGCCCCGGGGCCCGAGGACTGATGTGTGCGCCCTTCCCACGCACCCTGCCCGGCTGTCTTTGGCCAGTGCTGCAGGGGAGGGAGAGGACAGAATGTGCTGGAAGCAGGGTGCATCTGGTGCGGGTGAACCGTCCACGCCATGCAGGGCCCGAGGACAGGCTGGCCTGACCCTGGACACCTCCGCCCCGCTGGCTCCGGGAAGGAGCTGGGCTTTTGCACCACCCCTTCCCCAGGTTTGCTTCGAACTCGGGGGCACAGATCTCTGACTTGGGTGCAGCGCTTCCCACAGACCCTGCTCTGAAACACGCACACACACGCTTCCTTGTAGCACAGGAGCACGCTTGGATCTATGAAAGATTTCATATTTTTCATATTTCATATGAAAGATTTCATATTTCAATTTATTTATGTCCTGGACCTGCTAATTGCAAGGAGTGTTTCCCCCTGCTCCCCTGTTGTCCAGGCCCAGGGTCCCGGTCTTTGTGAGGGAGGGGCTGGCGGGGGCTCTGCCACCAGTGGAAGGCTCAGACCCACAGCTGAGCAACCGGCCTCAGTGCAAATCTGCAGAGACGAGGTAGGAAGTGCGTGCCGTCTCCCCGTAGGACGCGCCCCAAAGTCACAGGAAACAGTCCCTTTTCAGGGTCGGGGTGAGTGGAGGGGTTGGGCCCCCGGAGGGCTGGTCCACTGCCCCCTCTGCTCCTCCCCCCACATTGTGGGACCCCACGGAGCCCCGGGTTTTCCAGAAAGTCTCCTGCCAGAGCCAGGCTGAGGCTGTCTGGTCCGAGGATTAAAACTGGCAGCAGCTACCGGTCCCCCCTCCCAGCACCCTCGGGCGGAGCCGGTGGCAGCCGCCCTCTTCATGAGTCCACGGAGCTGTCCCGGAGCCCTCCATTGGCTGGGATTACGGAGTCGCTCAGCGTGTGACCCGTGACTCCACAGTGTGTGGAGAGAGTCCATCCTGTTTAGGTAGCGGCAGCCAGGCCTGGGGGGTGCGCGGCCCCCGCAGGGACACGGACGTAATGTAACCACATCCCCACAGCGCTGATTCTATTAAGTGGCATCCGGAAAACGCCACCCAGGTGTTTCCGGGCAGCTGTCTGTCCAACTGGTGACCACACTTTCTGACAGCGCGGCGGCCCTCGCGGGAAACGCCCTTAACTGGCCACTGGTCGGGCTGAGCACGCCTTGCTGGGCTGGGACGAGCAGGCGCGAGTGCCGCGGGTGCCCGGGAGGCATCAGGATGGCGGGACGCCCTCCGCGGACGACGAGGGCAGGACAGGGCGGACCCCAGCACGACTCCGCGGCGGGTAGGGAGCAGAGGGAGAGGCTGGAGGATGAGGGTTTGGGGCGGGTCAGAGGAAGTGCTCACACTTAGGGCCCCTCAGAGTGAAGAAGTGATTTAGGAACCGGCACCTCCCACCGTGGCCACGGCGGCAGGGCCTCTGCAGGGACTGGTGCGGGGTCCCTGCCCTGAAGGGGCTTCCTAGGGCGACCTCTGCGTCCCTTCCTGTCCCGCCAACGTCATCACCAGGCAGCATCTCCCTTCGCCACGCTCACGTGCTGCCGTGCATCCTGCTCCGTGGCCGTGTTTGTGTCTGAGCGTCTGGCGTGTGCCGCTGTGGTGTCCCGGTGTGACGACCGCCTGGTGACGTGGCTGGGCCGGAGGCCCGAACCCGGGGACGTGTGTCCTGGGAGGCCGAGCGGCAGAGCCTCCCCCTGGGGTGGGCAGCGAGGGCGTCTCCCCCGTGCAGAGAACCCAGACGCTCCCTTTGCCCACCCCGTTCAAGTCCTCGTGGGGCAGGACCCTGCATGCCTGGGAGGCGGCAGCCCCCACGTGCCCTGGCTGACCTGGACAGGGGCGGGGGTGCCCGTCTCCGCGGCCCATGGCCCTGGGTGTGACGTCAGCACGCAGAGCAGGTTCCAGCTGCGGGTGGGACCCGGGTCCCACAGACCCCACACCCTGCACATTGAAGCCGAATCCCTGTCTGCCCTGAACACAGGAAAGGAAACCGCCCACGTCGCAGGTACATTAGAGTGTGGCCCCACGTGAGTGGACCCCCATGCAGACTATGGCCGCGAGGTGGAGCCCCCCGTGCACAGGGCCTGTGGCCCCAGGGGGCCCTGCCGCATTCTGGCTGTGGAGGACACAGCTCCGTGTCCTGGGTGCCCCCGCCCCACTTGGCCTCCCACTGGAGGAATTCTGGGCCGTGCTGGGTGGGACTGGTGCTGAGTGGCGCAACTTGACATTTGCCTTCCGTCTGTGGTAGATGTTTGAGAAGGAGCATTTGTCAGAGCCCAGGCATCAAGCTAAAATTTACCTTCCTGCTACCTATGCAAATAGCTCGGCCTCCGCAGAGCAGTGGCCAGGACGGGGCCACTTACCCGCTACTCCCCAGTTACCACGAGAGGTAGGATGATAATGGTAAAATGGGATGTGGCCCCACCACGCTCACCTGCCGGGCACTCCCCTCTGTGTGGACGAAGCCCCTGTCTTAGGGCCATCGGGTGCCTGCTGCTTCTCGGAAGGCTGGGCCACCCCTGCGACCTTGTTTATTTAATGACCATGATGTCCCTGTGCCTCCAGCCTGACCTTGTGCTCCGCTCGGCGGGCGGCCTCCAGTCCCAGGCCTGGGTGTACACGTCCCAGGGTCAGCACGGCCCCGCCCCTCACCACAGGGGGACGATGATCTTGGTGTGGAGGCACCTGCCAGGCCTGACGGGTGTGCGCGCCATGTCCTCCTGGACCACTCGCAGCACCGTGGCGGGGCCCACGCGCTGCTCCAGCTGTGGCTGTCAGAACAGGCTGGCTTCGCCCAGCAGCCGCGCTGGATGAGTGTCCGAGGCTCCTGGACCGATGGCCTGTGTTCTGGCTTCTGTCTCTGTAAGAATGACCGGAATGCTGGCAGGAGATGGCTGTGGGGGCCGGGGCCGCCGTACCAGGAGTAGGTTGGTGCCGGGCAGGGAGGGCAGAGGGCGGGACGAGGGATCTCAGAGGGCAGCGTCCATGCCAAAGCCACTGGCAGGGATGAAGGGGCCTGCCTCAGTCTACCTGGTGGGAGCAGCCCTGGACAGTGTGGTGCCCCCTGGTGCCTGGAGGGGTTTTAGGCTGGGCTCGTGGGATTCCACGCCTGGGCACCAACGGGGCACAGAGACAGTGGCGGTAGGCGCAGCGATGTCAGAAGGTGACCAGGGCTCTGGCAGCTAGAGCCAGCAAGGTTGAGTGGGTGCTGTGTGAGGCGTGGTAGGGGCAGCCACGTGGGCAGGTGTCGCAGGACAGAGCTCCGCGCCTGGCAGGAGCTGCCTGTGGGCGGACAACAGGGCCTGGGAGGCCCGGCTTGTGGAGGGCTGTGTTATGTTCCTCAGCTGCCGGCCCCTTTGCCGCCACGCAGGGCCCCTCGTTCTCCTGGCAACCTTCCCGTGGCGCCTTCCCACTGGGCCTTATTTTTCTGTCCCTCTGACATTCTGGCAGTTGGTGTCTTCAGACCCCTGACTTCTAAAGTGACGGTCAACGCAGTGGGATTAGCGCCTTCCGAGTTGGTGACTCTGCTGTTCCCAACCGTGTTGTGGGTTCCTCGTCCTCTTTTCCGACCCTCTCTGGTGGTGACGGAGACCGTCACAGGGTTCCACATTCTCTCCTCTCTCCGCACACCAGTTGCACGGCTTGTTTTCTTCCTACTCCCGCCAGTGGTCGCCCTAGTTTGCCTCATGCGTTTACCAACGACCCGCGTCCACGTGACGCAGCGCGGTGAGGCTTTCTGTGCAGAGCGGGTGCCTTGGGGCAGTTCCCGGTTCTGCCACAGGCTGTGGTGTCTGTCATGAGTCTCACTTAAGCCCCCGTCACCGCGGGCGCTGTTATCTGTTGCTCCCCGTGTCCGTGTATTTCTTGGTTTCTCCGTTGTTTCTCCTTCACTTTTGGAAGTGGGTTTCCTTGCGTACAGAGTCATAGGCTGCTGGTTTATCCTTTCAACACTGTAAACGTCTACACGTGTTTACCGCTTGGATTAGTTGCAAACTTCTAGCGTAAGGGGCTTAGCAACGTCTCCGCAGAAGGCGTTTCCCGGCAGGCCCGGGCAGGGCCAGCTAACAAGGGCAGAGGGCCACGGAGGCCTCCGGATGGAGGGTTCCTGCCACGGGAGGCCCGTGCCCAGGCCAGTGCCGTCAGCCAGGTCAGTGTGGCCACTCGGGGCTTGGCGGCGGCTTCTTGCTCCCGTCTACAGCTGCCCCCGAGAGGTGGCGTGAGGGCCCCGGGCTGGGTGTAGCCAGCGGTGTCGTAATGACGGAGGGGGAAGTGTCAAGGTCAGAGGCCCGGGGTTCACCTCCTCCCGTCTCGGTGCCCAGCCCTGAGGGTTCTGGGAGTGGCCCAGCCGTGTTGGTTTTCCACGCTGCATCTCTGGGAAAGCCAGCCCCGTGTCACAGGTGGGTCCGGTAAGCTTGGCGGCCAGCGGCAGCTCCGGTGTCAGCCGGACCCCTCGGCCAAGGTCCTCTTGGCACCAGGGGACACGGGAGCCGCCATGGCTGTGGCTGCTTCTGCTCTCGGCCCACATGTGTGCCCTGAGCATGCCCCGTGTGCCCCCCAGGCTTGGATGGGGCCAGCGAGGGGCTGCCCGTCCACAGGGGGACTGTGGCCTCCCTTTCGGTGGCCCTGAGCAGAGTCCTGGGGTGAGGCCAGGGTGCAGAGGGTGGAGAGGAGGGGCCTGGACTTCAGTGGGATCCAGGGCGGCACCTGGGATTTCCGGGAGGGGGACCCCGTGGGCACTCTGGGGCCTGGACACTGGGCAGGAGAGCGATTCCTGTTCCCTCCGGCCCTGGGAAGCTTGGTGTGTCCTTGGTGGGGACACTGCCTCAGTAGAGGTCCTGGCTGTCCGTAGTGGCCACCAGGCATGAGAACAGCTTGCTCAAGAGCCCGGAGGGGACAGGCCAAGCACCTGGGGACAGAGTGTTGGGGACCCTCGAGCCATCCGTCATCCTGGGGGCCTTGCAGGGGGCGGAGGCCGTGCCTAGGAGCTTCCTCTGAGGGGCAGCAGTGACCTCTGGCTGCGTCCGGCCCGTCTGCCCTGCTCTGTGGCCGGGGCAGTGGAGGGACGGAGGGAGCAGCCGCGGCCAGAGTCCCTGTCTGGTCCAGCATTGGTGAGTATGGCTGCCTCCAGGACACCTGACCTGTGGAGGGGACTGTCGTCTGCCCCAGGAGGGTCCCGGACAGGTCTCCCCTTCTGCCCCCAGCCTCGGTCCTGAGCGGGAATCTGGCGTCCACCTGTGGTTGGCCGCGGCTGCGCGGCTCCCACTGAGCCAACGACCACATCAGCGAGAGCTTATTGCCTCAGAGGAATGCCTGGAGTCTGCCTGTCTTCTTCTTTGATTAGCATTCATAATTTGGATCACTGATCAAAAATACAGGTGATTTTCAGAGAACAGAGCGGTGTCTTCCGGAGAGCTCCGACGGGCTGCGGTGCACCCCTGCGGACGGCCTGAACCCTGACAGCACTCTGCGCTTCCTGGTTTTCCTCCAAAGGGGAACAATTTCTGTTTTGACCGGCTCTACCGCTTTTCTGATCTATCAAACGGGAGTTGAGATGCAATTACTTATTCATGAGTGAAATTAAAGGAGGCATATTAATAAATTATGTGGATCCATTTTTCTAAAAATATGATGGAAGAATTG
Organism: Avahi laniger; assembly: GCA_963575035.1. NCBI lineage: Eukaryota > Metazoa > Chordata > Mammalia > Primates > Indriidae > Avahi > Avahi laniger. The sequence continues at coordinate 7,222 of CAUYSK010065350.1, forward strand.
GTTGACATATTAGAAATGCTGTGATTTTTATATTGTGATTAAATGATCTTTTAAAGCAAAATGCGTTTTAAGTAGCTCAACAAATTGTCTAATTATGAACCACTTTGTTTATGTAAAGAACCCGCCTCGACAGTGGGGGAGGGGACGGGGGCCGAGCTCTGCTGGGAGCTCCCCCCGGAGGTCATTTCTGCCAAACGGGAAGCAGGTGCTGTGAGGAGGGTTTGAATCAAGTTCAGCGGCTCCAGCCAACGCTTAGCGCCTGTGGCATGAGGGGCCAGGCCGTCCTGCTCTGCATGTGGCTTCCCTGCTGTGGTAGGGAGCCCAGAAAAGCACCCGCCCCAGCTTCCCAAGTGAGCACCTGCTGGACGGAGCTTTTGTCCTGCAATCTCTTCTTCTGGTGACGTCATTGCCCACGAGCCGCCGCCTCTGCTCCGAAGGCGGCGGCTTCCTGGGGGTTTTCTCGGTTTCTGGGACACGGCCTGGGCGGGGCTGTGAGAGGTTCAGACTGAGCGAAGCCTCACTGCGATCTAGGTACCAACAAAACCTGTGTGAACCTGAGTCAAAGTAAAAAGCTTCTGCATAGCCAAGGAAACAATCATTAGAGCAAACAGACGACTTACAGAATGGGAGAAAATATTCGCATGCTACACCTCTGAAAAGGGCCGATGACTAGAATTTATAAAGAACTCAAGCACATCAGCAAGAAAAAATCAAACAATCCCATTAAAAAGTGGGCAAAAGACGAACAGAAACTTTTCTTTTTTCTTTTTTCGAGACAGAGTCTCGCTCTGTTGTCCTGGCTAGAGTGCAGTGGCATCATTGTAGCTCACTGCAACCTCCAACTCCTGGGCTCAAGCCATCCTCCTGCCTCAGCCTCCCAGATAGCTGGGACTACAGGTGAGCACCACCATGCCTGGCTAATTTTTCTGTTTTTTGTAGAGATGGGGTCTTGCTCTTGCTCAGGCTGGTCTGAAACTCCTGACCTCAAGCGATCCTCCCACCTCAGCCTCCCAGAGTGCTAGGATTATAGATGTGAGCCACCTCGCCCGGCCCAGAAACTTTTCAAAAAAAGACAGACTAATGGCCAACAAACATATGAAAAAATGCTCAACGTCTCTAATCATCAGGGAAATGCAAATCAAAACCACGATGAGACATCACTTATCGCCAGTGAGGCTGGCTGTTATCAAAAAGTCCCAAAACAACATGTTGGTGTGGATGCGGAGAGATAGGAACACTCTTACACTGCTGGCGGGACTGCAAACTAGTGCAACCTCCGTGGAAAGTAATACAGAGATCCCTCAAAGAGCCTGCCCGGATAACCCGGGGTGGTCTCCTCTGGGGACCCTCACTTCACTACTCTGCACAGACCCTGTTTTCACGAAAGGTCACGTTTCCAGGTGCCAGGCAGGAGGCTGTGGATATGTCTTTTATTTTGATCTTTCCAATAGTTCATTCCTTTCATCCCATTGTGTGGATGTACGGACATTTATTTATCCATCTGCCTGTTGACGGAAATCTGAGTTACTTACAGTTTTGGGCTATTGCAAATGCAGTTGCCGCCAATGTTCAAGCACAACTTTTCTACAGACAAGTTCTTTGTTCCTCTCGAGTAAGTACCTGGGGTGGGAACAGCTGGGCCCTGTGGTGGCCGAACGTTGACCTTTCCAACAAACTGACCACTGTCACCCACGCGGTGTATCGTTTTACACTCAGCAGTGAACGAGAGTTCCCGTCCCGCCAGGGGGTCAGTTCTTTTGCTTTTAGCCACTCTAACCGGTCTGCAGTGACAGCTCACTGTGGTTTTCGTTTGCGTTTTCCTAATGACTAATCACGGGCACCTTTTTATGTGCTTATTTGATTCCTTTAGACTTTCTTTTATGAACCATTTGTTCAAATCTTTTGCCTTTCTCACATTGGTTTGTTTTGCTTTCTTTTTATTGAGTTTAGAAAGTTCTTTGTATATTCTAAATGCAAGTCTTTTACCAAGTATATGGTTTGAAAACATTTTCTCCTGGTCTGTGGCTTGAGTTTCATTCCATTAAGAGTGTGTCGAGGAACAGTAGCTTTTACTTTTAATGAGATCCAGCTTATCGATTCTTTATTTCACGGATTGCGCCATTGCTGTTTCATTTAAAAAGACATCACCACGCCCAAGGTGTCCAGATTTCTCCTGCGTTATCTCGTTTATAGCTTCATGCTTTAAGTCGAGGTCTGTGATCGGTTCTGAGTCAATTTCTGTGACGGGCGCACGGCCTCCGTGACGGCATGTGTCCCGTTGTTCCAGCATCATTTACTGAAAAGACCATCTTTGCTCCATTGTATTGTGATGTCTTTGTTCCTTTGTCAAAAACCAGTTGGCCCTATTGGAGCAGGTCTATTTCTGGGCTTTCCATCCTGTTCCGTTGATCTGTTTGTCTATTCTTCTGTTAATACCAGACTTTCTTGATTACTGAAGGTTTCCATTACAGTAAGTCTGGAGTCAGGTGGTGTCCGTCTGCTAACCTTGTTCTTCTCCTTCAATATAGTATTTCCTATTATAGGCCTTTTGTCTCCACATATAAACTTCATAATCATTTTGTTGCTATCCACAAAAAAACTTGCTGGATTTTGGTTTGGATTGTGTTGAATCTACAGATCAGGTTGGAAGCAGCCGGTACCTTGACAATATCGAGTCTTTCTGTCCATGAACATGAAATATCTCCCCATTTATTTATTCTCTGATTTCATTTATCAAAATTTTATAGTTTTCCTCATATAGATCTTGTATATATTTTGTTAGATTTACTTCTTATGTCAACAGACAAGAACCCAAACTCTGTAAAATAATTTAAAGAGGTTTATTCTGAGCCGAATGTGGGTGACTACGGATCGGAGTGAAGCCCAAGAAGACTTGAGCAAGTGGTTGCACCGTGGTTGGGTCACAGTTTGGTTTTATACGTTTTAGGGAGACAGAAATTACACGTAAAGTCATAAATCAATACATGGAAGGTACACATTGGTTTGGCCCAAAAAGACAGGACCAAACAAATCTTGAAGGAGGGGATCACAGGTTACAGGTGGGTTTAAAGAGTCTTTGATTTGCAATTGGTTAAAGAAATGAATTTTTGTCTAAAGGCTTGGGATATTTTGAGTTAAGATAAGGACGTCTATTAATCAGAGACAAGCCACTATACTGAGACTCAAGTGATCTGTTCAGTAAATTGATGTCCTGCAGGTGTGGTTTAACATTTGCCTTACATGGCCTTAGGCCTGGTGTTGATTTTGTATCTTATTGTTACAAGAAATAACTCCAAAGGGACAGGGCATAGCTAGGTGTGTCTGACCTCCCTTCTCATTGTGGCAACTCAGCTTTAAGGCTTTTCTTGGGAGGGTCCCCTTGGCCAAGAGGGGATCCATTTAGTTAGCTGGGGGGTGCTGAAGAACTTATTTTAGTTCACATTTACTTCATTTTTTAGGTGCTAATGTCAATGGAATTGTGTTTCTACTTTCAAATTCTACTTGTTTATTGCTGGTACATATGAAAATGATTGAGTTTTGTATATTAACCTTGTATCCAGTAACCTTGCTATAATTGTTTATTAGTTTTGGGAGTTTCATTGTTGATTATTTCAGATTTTCTACATAGATGACCACACCGTCTGTGCACAAAGACAGTTTTATGTCTTTATTCCCAATCTGTATACCATTTGTTTCCTTTTCTTGTCTTATTGTGTGATCCAGGACTTCCGGAACGGTGCTGAAAGGCAGTGGTGAGAGGCACATCCTTTGCTTGTCCTGATCTTAGTGGGAAAGCGTCAAGTTCCCAGCATTTTAAGTGTGATGTTAGCCGTAGATGTTTTGTAGATATCCTTTATCAAGTTGTTACAGTTCCGGTCTATTCCTAGTTTACTGAGAGTTTTATCATATTACCTCATTTAACCTGTTGATGCGATGGATTGTATTCCTTGATTTTTAAGTGCTGAACCAGCCCTGCATACCTAGGATAAATCCCACTGGGTTGCATTTGACAATTCTTTTTATGTATCACTGGATTTGATTTTTGCTGAGGATTTTGCATCTGTGTTTATGAGAGATATTCGTTTGTAGTTTTCTTGTAATGTCTTTGTCTGGTTTTAGGGTAATGCTGGTGAAACTGAGTTAGGAAGTATTCCCTCTGCTTCTATCCTCTGAAAGAGATTATGGATAATTGACACAATTTATTCCTTAAACGTTTAGTAGAATTCACCAGTAAATCCATTTGGGCCTGGTGCTTTCTGTCTTGGAAGGTTATTAATTATTGATTCAAGTTCTGCAATAGATATAGGCCTATTTAGCTTGTCTATTTCTTCCTGTGTGAGTTTTGGTAGATTGTGTCTTTCAAGGAATTGGTCCATTTCATCTAAGTTATCAAATTTGTGGATATAGAGTGTTTATAATATTCCTGTATTACCCTCTGATTGCCCACGAGATCAGTAGTGATGGATCCTCTTTCTGATGTTAGTAATTTGTGTGCTCTCTCTTTTTCTTTTCTTCTGTTTACCTTGGATTTAATTTGTTCGTTTTCTAGTTTCCTAAGGTGGAAGCTTATATTATTGATTTTAGATATTTATTCTTTTCTGATATATACATTCAATGTTATAAATTTCTCTCTAAACAATGACCTGCTGTGGGTATTGATGTCAGGGGTCATGGGGCCCTGTTGTTAGGTGCATACACATCCTAGTTAAAATCCACCTGCCTGGGTCTGAACCCCTTAACACAGCGGTCCCCACCCCCAGGGATGGGTTTCATGGAACACAATTTTTTCATGGATGGGAGGAGGATGGTTTGGGGATGATTTAAGTGCATCACATTTATTGTGCAATCGAACCTCTCTGCTAATGATGATCTGTATTTGCAGCTGCTCCCCAGTGCTAGCATCACCGCCGCAGCTCCACCTCAGATCATCAGACATTAGATTCTCATAAGGAGCCACAATCCAGATCCCTTGTGTGCACAGTTTACAGCAGGATCTGCACTCCTGTGAGAATCTAATGCCCCCGCTGCTCTGACAGGAGGCGGAGCTCAGGCGGTGATGCGAGTGATGGGGAGCGGCTGTACATACAGATGGAGCTTTGCTCCCTCGCTGCTGCTCTCCTCCTGCTATGTGGCTCCTAACAGGCCACCTACTGGTACTGGTCCATGGCCCGGGGGTTGGGGACCGCAGCCTTAACATCTCTGTGCCTCAGCCTCCCCAGTGGGGTGGAATGTGGCAACACACAGGTCATCTCATCTAAAACCCACAGGTCTAAGAAGGTGGTGCCTTTGTCCCCACTGAACGTGGAGAGCTGGTCAGTGGAAAGGTCAAGCTTCCAGCCAGGCCCAGCTGTGGCCCCTTGGACTTGATCTCGGCCCCTCCCTGGAGGTCTGTCTTGAGGGCTGTTCAGAGTCAGCAGTGTTGCCATGGTCACCGCTGCAGCCTCCGATTGCTGGGACGGCTGCTCTGCTGCGGCCATTGCCGGGGCAGGGGGTGGATGGAGGGGCCAGAGGTGCACAGCCCATCTGTCGGCAGGACTGCCTACTCCTGGGGGCTCAGACCCCGCCTGGGCTGGTCCACCCGCGTCGCCCTTTGCCTGTGGCAATCTGGGGAAATGGCTTGCTTTCTGGCTCAGCTGTCTTGGAGATGATGATAAGGACAGGCCAGGCCTGGGGTTGCCGGGCCTTGGATGTGCGGCTTCCAGCAAGGATCGGGTCCCCTGCCCAGCAGACTCTCCAGAAACTTACTTCCACAAAAGGGAGGAGCTCAGGGTGCAACCTGGGATCCACATGTGGTCTGCTCTAAACAGGGATAGACAAACTTCTTCTGTGGAACTACTGTGAATATTTTCAGTGCGTTGGGCCATATGGTTTCTGTCTCAATTCTCTGTCATTGTCACGTAAAGGCAGCCACAGGCAGTAAACGATGTGGCTGCGTTCATTAAAACTTAGCAGACACAGATGGCCGGCTGGCTGTGGCTTGGGGAAAGTTTGCTGACCCCGCTCTAAAGTGTCTGTGAGCACCTCTGTCGCTCGGGACAGGACTGTCCCACGGCCCTGCACAGGACTGAGGGGTCCGAGGAAGGTCTCTGAGCACCAGAGAGCAGCACAGCTGGCGGGGAGTGCTCGGCCCCTGCTCCTGCGCTGAGAACTCTGTGGGAGGCTCCGGCCGATAGTGTTGCGTGGTCCGATGGGCCGGATCTACCCCACGGCGCCACAGTCCCCTCGGCGTAGGGCTGAGGCTTCGTTTTCTGCACATGTGACTTGCCCAGTGCAGCTCTGGGAAGATCCCGGGGTGGCCCCTCTAGGCTGGGCTGCTTTGGTCTCTGTGCCCCCTCCCCGCAGGGTGGCAGGAGGGGAAGAGCCTCAGCCACCGTCCAACGCTCCGAGCTGGAGGGACACACGTCCCTCTGCTCCCATCTCTGGGCCAGAACAAGCTGAGTGGGCACAGCTGGGGGTCCGTGCACAACGCCCGCGAGCGCCCAGAGAAGCAGAGCCGGGGCCGCAGCACAGGTGTCTGCTGTCGGCGAATCCCCAGCGGTCTCACGGGGAGGTGAGTCCGGGTGTGGGGTCGCTGTGGGCTTCTGCGTGGGGCACAAAGAGCCTCCCTGGGCCCCGTCTGGGAGTAAGTTAGACGGGCTGCAAACAGGATGCAGCTACTTCCTGTTCCATTCCTGAGTGTCTGTGGAGGACCCACTGTGCGCAGTTGACAGGTGTGAGACGGCCCGGGCACCACCTCACCCTGCAGGTGGGACAGGCCCTTCTTGGGGTCGCAGGGCATGTCCACTCAGCACAGGCACCCCACGGTGGTTGCTACTGCTGAGGACGCAGAATCTCATCGCCAGCAGAGGGGACGATGCCACAGGCCTGGGAAGCTTTCAGGGCAGCGGGACAAGTCCTGAAATGCCAGCCGGGCATTCGGTTGCACCTGGAAGGACCCGGGCAGGTGAGCCTGCGTCTGTGTTGTGTTAACATCTCAAAGACACACGTGGGTTTCCCAGCTGTTGTTGTAAAGTCGGCATTTGACTGTGTTGAGAACGGTTCTCCTTCACAGACGCCTGCATGAAGCATTCATTCACACTTTGCTGTTGCACACAGGGAGATGACGCCAGCTCCATCCCTGGGAACCTGGAGATGTTCACGGAAACCCCACTCTGCCGGGCTTGTGTGTTGGCATCCTGCAGACAAACACGCGCCAGGAGCGTCAGCGGCGCGTCTCCCGCCTGCTCTGCTGTGCGGTTGGTTTCGGCTGCGCTGTCCTGTTCGGTCTGGTCACCTGGGTGTTCCCAGAGGAGGAGACTGTGGCTGCCGGAGCAGGTGCGTCTTCCTAAATTATGTTGCTGGCATTGGCGACTGCTGCAGGTGAGAAAACCGTGTTGCGATTGGTTCCACACTCTGTCCCTGGCAGGAAGATGTGTCCGAGCTTACGCGTGTCAGGAAACGTGGGCTGACAGCTTAGGTGGGGGAGGGAGGCGGACGGGGAGGCTGGCAGGGGCCCTGCAGCTGCTGCAGAAAGTGCCGACAGGAGCTCAGTCCCCAGTCCCGAGCCCACGCCGGATACCGGCGACTCGGAGACGGCTCCATGCTTGGGTTTGGTGTTTGCTGCCTCCTGCTTGTGGTCCAGACCGTGCACTCGACCCTCGTCCACTGTGTGCCTGGCCGCACCCGCTCTGAGTGGGACTGGACCTCCCCAGCCAGCCCACGGCCAGTCGCACGCTCTGCGGGGCGTCCCTGCCTGCCGCGGCCCCACAGGAAGTCCCGGGCCCAGCCCTCCCTCCCGGCCCCCAATTCAGCCCAGGCGTGGCACCCCCTGTGCCCTCTCCTTCCTTGACTGTCCCTGGAGCCTCCCTAGGGATGCGGCCCCACACATGCTTGGCCGCGTTGCTCCTTCCTACTCACCCGAGGGCCTGCGCCGGCCCCTCTGTGACACACCCTCCACCCGTCCTGGCCGTGAGCACACCCGCCATCGCCTCCACTTCTGGCCACCCCTCCATTCAGAGGCTGCCCTCTCTGGCACCCCAGCCTCAGCAGAACTCCTTGGCTTGCTGGGACCTGCAGCTGCTGAGGCTGCCTGCCTGTATCGGCCATGGCCACCGGGACCCCTCTGTCCCCTGCTTTGACTCGGTTCTCCCTGTGGGTGTCCGTGTTCCCGAAGACTGTAGTCTGCTGAGACCACAAAGCCCACGACAGTGGCCAGGGTCCAGGGGTGGAGCTCTAGGTCCGGGGAAAGGGGCTCCCTTCAGGCCCAGCACCTCCAGGGCCTGTGTCTACCGGGCGACCGAGCTCGGGCCCGGCCCAGAGGGCGGGCACGCAAGCCCACGACTGGGCACAGACCTGGCTCCTGTGACCTTGGGTTTGCTGCCTCAGTTTCCCCACTGTAGGGTGGGGAGACGGTAGCCCCAGCAGGCTGTGAGCACAGGGCGGGGCTCCACATATGTAAGGCCCTTTGGTCTCCGCCCGGCTCACCGAAAGCTGTGTCTACACGTGGGCTCCGTGGATGTTCTCCCCTCAGTTGGGGGCTTCTCAGCCCCCAACATCGCCCTCGGGGCTCTCAGGGCCCAGCAGCCCACACGCTCGTTGGGGACCCCATGGGGAGCCGGGCGCTGTGAGGTACACGCAGGAGTGGCACGTGGCCACGGGGTCCTTCCAAGTCACGGAGTTTGGGGGTCCCGTGTCACACGGCTGTGGGGTTGAGGCGTAACTGGTGTCGCATCTGCGGACTCCACGCTTTGAAAGGTGAAGAGCTTAGCGGCCCACGCGTCCCTCCCGGCGGTGCGCGGCGGCTCCCTCCACCCCGGGCGTTCCTGCTGGTTTGAGTCCTGCTACCGCTTTCCCCGGCTCCTCCCTGCCGAGCTTCTCGTCCCTCCGCAGCTGCCTGGGGCCGTGTGTGAGGACGTCTGTCCGCGTTGCCGAGACAGGAGGCTGCGGGGGCCGCACCCCTCCCCTGGAACTGCGCACGTCGCCGCTGCCTTCTGGAGTGACGTGAGGACAGGGGAGTCTGGAGCCAACCTGTTTTCCCTCCTGGGTGGGGCTTATTGTGTTCATCTTTAGCCGCAATACTCGGAATATGTTTTTGAGCCTTTAAGATGTGAACAGTTCACCAGACGGACCCTGCGCTTCTTACTCAGTCCTATGTTGCTTATATGTGATAATTTTAAAGGCTTTTCAAAGAATTAGCCTTTTGTGTTGATTCTCTTGCATGTGCATTTTCTGTTTTATTAATTTCCATTCTTGAATTTGTAATTTCCTGTCCTTTATTTTCTTGGAGTTTATTCTGTTATCTACAAGTTTAATTTCCTACGTTGGACATTCGGGTGACTGACTCCCACGTGGCTTCTGTTCTATGCATTTAAAGCTGCGCATTTCCCCTGGGATTGCACGAAGGCCCCTCCCAGTTTCCACACGTGGAGACTTGATTGTGGGTCGATTCTAGATGTTTCCGTTTCCGTTTTGTTCATGAGACCAGCACCAGTGCCAGGCCCCAGTCCTGCTAGAAGCCTGTTTCCCGACGGCCGCCTCTGCCCCCGAAGTCCTGGAGGGGACGTGGAAAGTGACACCTGCCCCACGAGGCCCCCTGTGCCCCCCACCCCCCTGGCTCAGGTCCGGTCTCCCTGGATCCCCTGCTGTCTTGGGGGGCATTGCACCCTCGTTTCCGTTTGTCCCGTGTAACAACAGCGACAGAAACTTCAGGCTCTGAATTTACTCTGAGCCATGTCACATCACCATTCTGTGTGGCCACGCCGTGCGCCGTGTTTTTAAAGCACTTACCCAAAGACGATAAAGATAAGACATGTTTCGTGTAAGGGCCTGAAGCGTCCCCCCACGTAACACTGGTCGCGGACCTCGGAAACGCCGGTAACCGACCGGTGCGTTTTATCAGAAATTTTTCCCCGCCTGCACTGGTTAAACACGGCCTCACGCATGTGAACACAAACGAGGCCATCACACAAACGTTATCTCGCAAATTATTATTTTTTCTTAGTATCATACCACAGACTTCCTTTTCTGTCGGTATTTGAGGTCGAACCCGTTCCTAAAGGTCCACATTGTTCCGTGACACAGGTTTATATAATAATAATATAATTAATCTTGTCCACTGGCCCTATTTCCCTCCATTCCCTCTGACTTCAGTTTTAGGACAACGTGAGATTTGCAGAGGAACTGAGAAGACAGTGCGTGTCCCCAGGCCCCGCCCTTCCCGCCATCAGCGTCTGCGGTGCCCAGGCGCCTTGGTCACGGCAACGGGCCGGCATGGACGAGTTATCAGCGGCCACGGTCCACAGTTTGTCCGTGCTCCCTGGTGGCTGCCCCAGGTCCCCTTCTGCCCCACGGCTGCTCAGCTCCTCTCAGCCTTGGAAGTTCCTCAGCTTTTCCTTGGTTTTGTCACCTGGGGCAGTTCGGAGGGGCTGGCCAGTGTTTTGCAGGATGTCCCTGGAATGGATTCACCTGTTTTTCTGAGTCGACTGGGCTGTGGGTTCTCGGGAGGATGAACACAGAGTGCTGGGTCTGCGTCACCGGGCCCGTCACTGTGGGTGCCGACTGAGGTCACCTGGCTTAGATGTGTCGGCTCAGGTGTCTCCACTGGGGACTCAGTCCTCTTTCTGTCCTTGTTAGCACTGTCCCTAATCACACACGTCATTTCCTCTCCACCAGCAGTTCCAGAGGGCGGCTCTCCATAACTCTGAGAGCTCCCTGCTCTGTCCCTGCTCTGAGCTGCGGCCCTGGGCTCCGCAAGGCGACTCCCAGCATCTGTCGTGATGCTTTGCTGCTGAACACAAGCTCCTACTTTGCCGCTGTTCTGTGGATGCTGGAAAAGAAAGAATCTTATGTATTTTGATAGGTATATAATACATTCCATTACTTTATCTTGGTATTCGTGTCTCCTGTATCCTAGTTTATTGAGTTATCTATTTTTCATAAATTGTCACAGATTGAGAGGGTGGTAAAATCTCGGTCCAATATCGAGCTTTTATCATTTTTTCTGTACTTTTAAATGTCTTTTGCTTTGTGTATTTTTATATATTTTTAGCAGGGTTAGAGCCGCTGTAGATTTATTGCAAGTTTTACACTTTTCCCTTTGAAATACCTGGTTGTGCCTGTTTAAAAAAAATTTGCGTTTTGAATTCTCATATGTTTGGCTTTTCCTTTGTGGTTATTGTTGGGATCTCTGAAGTTCCTTTGTCTTCTCTTTTGATCTTTCCCACACTTTGCTGCAGACGTGTCTCGCGCTGCGTCTGGAGGGACCGTCTGGTCAGGACTACAGCCTGTTGGCACATTTACAGTATTTTACACCAATCGATGTGTTCACTCCTAAGTCTTGCCCTTCGGTCTCCTTCCTCGCAAAGCCGCGCGTGTCCCCCTGAGCGCCTACCTGGCTGTTCTCACTCTTTGTAACTGCCGGTATCCTGGAGCTGCCGACCAGCCCCGCGCCCGCGCTGGGTTGTGCCAAACCGGGGCCGCCGAGACCAGTCGCGGCCCCCGCTGAGTGTGACTACACTGGGGGTGTGTGGGGTGTCCCTGAACACGGCGGGGCCTCTGTGAGGAAGAGGAGGCTCCCGTGTGTTGGGGGCAGTTAGCAGTGTCTTCGGCAGGAATTTGGGGAGCAGAGCTGGGTCCTCCACGGAGCCTCTGTCTGTGTTTACGGGGAGAGCCACAGGCTCCATTCCAAGACGCCCAGAGGTGCAATCCCTCCCCTAGGTCAGTAGACGACGAGTCCCCGGCAATCTAGCCTGAGATGTGCGCCAGCTGCTCAGGACATCAGACTACACCCTTTTCCTGCTGGGGTCTGCCTGCTTGGCTGTCCCTGGGCTTCTCCCACAGACATGTCACGTACAACGTTATTTTTACAACCTCCTTCCTCTCTGGAAGCGATAACAGCAGCTCTGACTCGGTTTCCTCCCCCCAGGTGGGCTGGCGGTGCGTTTCCCCCAAGACCCCGTGTGGGCTGTGTGTTGACGTCTCGGGCGGCATCGGTTCTTGCAGACGTTCGGTTCCACGGACTGGACACGGGTATCAGCGATGCGTGAACGGCCTGGGAGGAGCCGTGAGGTGAGCAGGGAGCAGAGGCCGGGCTGTGGGGACAGCACAGAGCACGTCCTGTCACCTGCGAGAGCCCTGCAGCCTGCGACGTTCCTTGCTCGTCTGCGGAGCCGGAGGAAGGAATTTATTTGAATACAGTCATGTAATAAAGTATTTAAATGACTGTAGCATTCTCCATATTTTATTTTTTCCTCTTGGAGATTATGACAAATAACTCAGATTTCATGAAATATATATTTTAAATGCCTTTACCCACCAAAAGCGCAATTCCCTGCATGTTAATTAGACCAGAGAGATGAAACTTGATGCACAGAGCATATTTATAATGTGCCTTATTAATCACCGAATGTTTCTAAGAAAATAATTATGTTGGACAAATGATAATATTTTGCTCTTCTAACTGCGTCTCTGCATTTATGCAAAACGCTAGGTGCTTCCCATTTGGCATTCGATTAATAATTCTTCTCAGAGAGGCATTGTTTTAGCTTTTCTGTGGACATTTTTTGCCCCTCGAGGGCAGGGGCCGGGGTGACGGGGCGGAGGGCCTGGGGCCGGCTGAGGTTTGCTGGGAACGTGGGTGGGGTTGGGACAGAGGGACCCGCTTCCTGGGGCTGTGGGCCCAGAGGCGCCGCACTCGCGGGCTGGGTGGTGTCGGCCCGCTGAGCCCAGCTCCACGGCTGGCTGTGGGGCCGAGTCCAGGCACCCACAGGAGCTGCGCTGCGTCTGCCCTGCTGCTCTGACACCCCCGTCCCCAGCCTGGCACTCTGGGGCCCGCCGTCCTCTGCCCCTCCCCTCATTTGCCATGGACACTGTCCTCCCTTCTCGGGGTCCCCCTCGCCCCTCGTCACCCCTTGCTGTGAACGGGTCCTCCCCCAGGAGCTCCTGCTGGGTGGGGAGGGGTCTCCACATGGGGCACCTGCACCACAGGGGGGAGCAGACCCTGTCCGGGAGGGCCTGGGCTCTGGTCATTGGCCGAGTGACGGAAGGAGTCTGGGCAGGGAGACCGGGCCGGCTGCGGGAGACCCCAGGGCGCCAGGGTGGCCAGTCCAGTGCTGGGGGCGGAGAAGGCAGCAGGGACTGCTGTTGGAAAAGTCCCTGAAAGCCCCTGTCGCATCCCTCCCGGGACAGAAGCCCCCACGGACGGGAGCCCTGGACCTGGTGTTTGCAAGAAATGACCAAAGTCCCCCAAGACATCCTGCTGCCCAGGCAGGTGTGGGTGTGGTTTTGGGGCCCCCTGGATGAAGGAGCCATCCTCCCCCCGCTGAAATCCAGAGAAGGAGGTGCCCACCTGCTGGCCTGGGCAGGGGAGGGGCAGGCGGGTGGCAGCTCTGGGGTGGCAGCGTGTCCCTCGTGCCTTATCCAAGGCCTGCACACAGTCGGCACTAAATCAATGACTCGATAGGGCATGACTTGGACCTCCCTCCCCGTCCCGTGCTCTTCCCACCCCATCTTCTAGGAGGGCGACGCAGCAGCAGCGCCTGGCGGGGGGAGGTGACCCAGCACCCAAGGCCCCGCGTCCACACCAGCAAGTCCCCTGCGTCAACGGCCGGTCCTCACTGCTGCCGCGCCACGGGTCACCCCAGGGCACCCTTCCACAATTCTCCCCATCGCTGGGGCCTGGCCCCAGGTCCCCCCATGGCCGGTTACACTGCCGCCCCGCCTCTGGCTTCCCCCCAGATGCTTCCAAATTGTGGCTAAGCGAAGAGAGTGCCTCAGGGTCCTGCGCTCCACCCCCAACTCGACCCCCCGTCCTGAGGCCGGCCTATGAGCGTCGACTCCTTCAGGTCTCAAGTCAGTGGAGTGGACACACCTGCCTCCTCCATCTGGCTGCACCTGCAATGCGTATGCGCGTCCTGTTTACATAAGCCAGCAAACACGCTACACGGAACACAAACGCGGGGTGCAGCACTTCCTGCTAACACGGTACCACTGCGCATGGTTACGTTTCCAACGGTGACATGCCCATCGCTGAATAGACGTGAGCAAGCACAGGTTCTCCGTGCACCTCCAAGAGAGAACTGCCTCACCCAGGGTCTGTGGAGCCGCACGGAGGCCCCGCTTGGGAGGCCACGTGTCCTCACCTGCTCCCACTCCCCGGCCTGGCTGGGCCTGGGTCCACCTGCCTGGAAGACGCCTCAGGAGCAGGTCCAGCTCCAGCAGGGGGAGCAGGAGAGGCTCAGACCATTGTTTGTTCTCACTCCCGTGGCCGCTGCACCCGTGGCGGCAGGTGGAGGGGGTGCGAGGGGAGGGCTGAAGGCCCCGGCGCTGTGGGTCTGCTCTGAAGCGCTGTGGAATTTACTTTTGTGCGTTGAGTAAGGATTTTGTTTTGCTTTTTCACACTGTAGGAGACAGCCGCTGCTCACCACATGTTCCCCAGATTCCTTGGGGCGACTTTGAGGCCACGTGGCTCAGACCCGCCCTGCGACCATGAGCTGCGGCAGCTCCACGAGGGGAGAGCTAAGGGCCGTCCTCCTGGGACCTGCGTCTCAGCACGGGGCCAGCGAAGGTCCCAGACGTGCCGGAGCCGGCTCTGGAAGGATTCCTGGAGGGAGAAATCAGGGAGGTGGGGTTACCGCGTGGCACCTTCCAGAGAAGCTTGGGGGATCCCAGGCGTCGCGGACAAGAAACTGCGTTTTCGACTGTGAAGGGCAGAGCCCCGCCTGGGTTTGTCGCTGTAGCGGGGGACGCTGGTGACCCCGGGACACAGTGTTCTGCCTCTAACACACCGACCCGGCGAGGCTGAGTGGGAGAAGCATCCCGAGCCACGCCAAGGCCATGGCGCTTGCCGCATTCGGTTGGGGCCGCAGACGCTCCACGTGGGCAGAGGCCACGTCCTTCCTCTGCCCTGACCTGCCCCTGCAGCCGTGAGATGCCAGGTCTGGGCGCCCAGCCTCGCGGGCCTCCTCCCTGCTGTGGAAGCGGCTTCACCAGACGCAGCAGAAATGCAATCCAGCTGCAGCCCCGGAGTTCGTCCAGGTGTTCGTGGCGTGCCGGCTGACGCCAAGCGGCAGGAAGCACGAGCTGGAGGAGCAGCCGCTGCACCTTTCCTATCAGGTAAGGACCAGTAGCTGGTTTCCTCACAGCCAAACGGATTAGGTGGAGGGGAGAGGAACTCGGCTACAAATTTAAGTGGAAACAAAATAAAAAAAGTAGCTCTTAAACAGGTGGTGGCCGGGAAGAGAAAAAGAAGGGAGAGAAATCACAGCTACTACCAGTGGGATTTTCACTTCATTTCCAGCACTCGGGCACTGCCCAAGACATTTAGTATGCGCTGGCTGTGTGCAGCCCACACATTTGGAGGGAGACAGTCTCCCTTCTGGGGAGCACTAAGATTGATTGCTAATCACAGCAAACAGTGCCCTGGCACCGGTGGAGGTGCACAATGTCATTTGATCTGCACAGTTCTGCAACGCAGTGGCTCTTGTCACTCCTTCCAGGCCGGAGATCCGTTAGCTGCTCGCAGCATTGGGTTGGCACCGGGGCTTGAGTTCAGGTCTGACCAGAGCACCTGCGCTCTGCCACCCCCCTGTCGCGGGAGAGGGTCCAGGGTGTCTGGGAAACGCTCCCTCAGTGCCGTTACACTAAAAAGGCTCCAGGGAGCAGCTCCTTGCTGGTTTAGTTTCATGTTTTACTAAACGGTGCTCAAAGAAAGCTGCCTCTACAGCTCCAAATTTGTGAGTATTATGGGAGGTATTCATTGGCATTTTCTCGTTTTCTGGATGCACAAGCTTGGCAGTGCCGCTCTCCGCTTGTGCAGGCGGCACCGGCACTCGGCCCACGCAGGGCTGTCCTTGCACGCTGATCTCCCTCCGTTTACCTTCGCGCCATCTGCGGGCTGAGGACGTCTGGGGTCTGCTCCTCCTCAAAGGTGGCTTAGTCACCGGCCCCCGTGCTTCCTGAGTTTGGCTGTGGGTTTCCACGCGACGTGCCCCAGCCACCGAGGTCCGTGTGGGTCTCACCTGGCTTGACTCGTTCTTTGTGTCAACGTAAAAGCTGATTTTCCCATTGGACCTTTTGCTGTGGGTGTCGCGTATCGCCTACGCGGTCGCCCTGGCTGGCTCCGTACTCGCTCGCCTCAGCCTTCCTCGGCCGCGTGCTCTCTGGCTCCCTGACTGACACAGCGTCCTCGATCAGAGTCCTGGGGTGGGGGGGACTCAGATCTCCTCCGGTCCCCTCTGGGTGCCACGTGGCGTGAGTGTATCCGGAAGTGTGTCCCGAATCTACCATGAGTCAGGAAACACCATGGTCTTGACTCTGGGTTCCCAGCATATGCCTCACCCCCCTGCACGCCCCAGAGAGCCTGGGGGTGTGTGAGGCAGCTGGGCCCCCACGTGGCTGCATGGCGCCATCTCCCTGCAGCCCCACCCAACAGACCCCTGCCCTGAGCTGGCTGCGTCCGCCCACTGTCCCGTCCTGTGCCCATGCCTGGTCTGCGGGGCTCTCAGCAGTGGCCGTGGGGGCGTAAATCATTGCTGGGCACATGCTCAGCAGCCTGGTGTCTGGCGACATGAGCCTTGCATCCCTGGGGCCCCCACCTGGTGTTGAGACCGGCGTCCACAGACCACCATGTGTCCATCTCTGTCAACAAAAGAGCTGCTGGACGTTCCCACAGGGGGGTTTGCAGCTGGGACACGGCTTCCCGGGGCAGCAGCATCCTGCCTGGCGTCCTCTGTGTTTCTAAACAAAGGAAGCCCAGCGGCCTGTGTCTGCCTGGACAGACAGAAACCGGACAGTCTCCTGGCTTACGCGAAGTCTGCCCAGAAATGAGGCTGAGAGGGCAACTCCATGGCCACATTCCTATCTCCTTCCTGATGTCATACTTCATCAAGGTGGACTCGCATGCGTGTCTGTTGGGTGGATGAATAGGTGGGTAGATGGATGACGGATGGCTGGATTAACGGAGAGGTGAATAAATGCATGGAGGGGTGGGTGGGTGGATGGATTAAGGGATGGGTGAATGAATGAATGGATGGATGGATGGATGAATAGGTGGGTAGATGGATGGGTGGGCGGGTGGATCAATAATCCAGGGAGAACCTCAGGCTCGAGGATTTCCAAGGTCTGTAGCAGCCAGAGCCGTCCAGGCCAGGGGGAGCTGCAAGTCTGTTGGAGTCTCCCCTGCCCCATGAGTGTTTCCTGCTGCGGTTCCCTCTTACCCTCGATGCCAGCCCTGAGGGTGTCCCTGTGCGGACATTGTCCTCTAGGCAGGAGGAGGGCAAAGCCACCCCAGAGTTCAGCACTGACTTTCAAAGGCGAGATTTTTGAGTCAAAGCAGGAGCACGAGCCCAGCAGCCAGTGTGCCTCCAGGTCCCCAGGCCAGACGTGTGCGAGGACAGCCTTTGTCTCTGAGTTAAGAGGAACTTAGCTTGCAACGTGAGGGCAGCGTGTCCGCCCCCTTGTCCCCTGGTGGGTTTGTGGAAAGGGGGAGTCGGTGAGGGGGAGGTCGGGTGCAGCTGGGCATCGGGACACGGATGGCTTTAACCTGGAGATGACCGAGCTGAACCGAAACGACCAAGCCGGTGTCACAGGGAACTTCCTCCTTCCCCTGGAGCCCACGGGCTGACCGAGTCCACCTGCACACGGAAGCACGGCGGGGGCTGCCTGTGCCTCAGTCTCGGTGCCTGCGGAGAGGCCCCGTGCTTGTCCTGGGGTAGCCGAGGCCCTTCCCGAGCACTCTGACCGCCACGCCCCCTGACAGTCCTTGGCGTCAATCCAAGACAGTCCACGTTCACGGGTGGCCTCCGTCCTCGGCGCTCCGTCCACGGCCACAGTCGACTGGGCGTCCCCAGGCTCTCGGCAAGGTCCTCGCCGTCTGGGGGAGAGGAGCCTGTGGACAGGACTCCGGCGAAGATTCACTTCCGCTGGTGGCAGACTCGGGAGGGCAGGCCGGCCACCTTCTGGGGTCTGGAGAGCCACGTTCACCCCGAGTGCTCCAAGGTCACAGGGCCTGATGAACCCTGACCCCGGCGTGTGGCCCAGCGTTGTCTCTGCCACAGCCGTCGATCACCTTGCCCGGCTCTGCTGCTTTGGTGAAAGCGGCTTCTAAAAATGGACGCCGCGGTGCTAATTATAGCACAGATTGCGTGGGGAGTTCGGTGGCCTGCTCTGTGGCAGTCCAGATTAAGCAATTAACCTTGATGTCACTGTAATTATTAAGATACGTTAGCAAAATGAACTAATTTCCCCACAGGATGTTGAACTGACATCAACTTCCACTCTCTTTAAGATGCCAAAGTAGGAAACGTTAATGGAAAATTACGCTCGGATGTTTAATAAACCTCCCAGGCCCAGGCTCCTTGTCAACCCGAGCTGTGGGCGCGTCTAGAGCCACTCGCTGGTTAGGACAGCACGTCGAAGGCCGGCGGACGCCCAGGGCCGGGAAGGGGACCTTTCGGAGGGACCCGCCCAAGTTCCTGGCCCTTGTCCGTCCTGGCAGCCTCTCGGGGCCAACAGGGAGCGTTTCTGCAACCGTTGCAGCGGCCACGCGGGCTCCCATGCTGCGTCCGCACCTTTCTTGCTTCCCTCCCGGACTCGAGGCCCAGCTCCTGTTCCCTCTGCTTCCGGGAAGCAGCTGCCCTGGGAGCCGTTGCTCACCTGCTCCCTCTGTAGAGGCTCCCGGGCGTGGCGGAGCTCAGGGAGGGGCTGTTCCTTCACCTGCAAGACTCGCTTTGAACCCTGGGTCCCCTTCGCTGCACTTCTGGGAAAGGCAGGTTGGGACGGTCTGTAGGCTTTTCTCCATGTCCCAAGCCAAGAGCCACCACCAGGGGAACCTTTGGATACGCCTGGGTCCCCTCCTGGCTGCTGCCCCCATCCCGCCGCTCTCCCAGGAGACTCAGCGGCCCTGCCGGCACCACCCCTGCTCGCTCCGAACCTGGGTCTCGTCCGGGGCTCGCCTCTGTGCCCAGGTGCACCCGGCTCCTCTCTGGCCTTCAGAACCGCCCGCTAGCGGACCCCACACTCCTGGCCCAATGCCCTTCCTTCCCCTCAACGCCCATCCAGCCCCCTGACCCCTGCAGCTCCCCTCGAGCCCTGAGGGAGAGGCCCTGTGATCCGCGCCCACACCAACGTGTGTTCTGCACGGAGACCTGGGACTCCCATCCGATACGTGGCTGCTTCCTTGGGGAGGCCCCAGAGCCAGCAGAGGACGGGAGCCACCCGGGTGCTGGGATGCAGCCTCCACCGGATCCCCTACTCCGAGCGTCCCTGGGTCCTCACGCCTCTCCCCATTGTACTCTGCAGTGTCAGTGTTACGAGGTTCAGTCGGCATCTGTGTCCCTGTCCGTGTCTGTGGGTTTTGCATCTGTGGGTGCAGCCAACTGTGGGCAGAAAATGTTTGGAAAAATAATTTCCACAAAGTTCCGAAAAGCAAAGACGTGTAGGCATAGTCAGGTATCGTGCCCAAGCTGGAGCTGACATGAGTCCATGCAGGACGTGCATGGTCATGTGCAAATCCCACGCCGTTCTGTGTCAGGGACTTGGGCATCTGCAGAGTTTGGTCTCCTAGAGGGTTTTCCTGAAGTGTATCCTCTCTGGGTCCCAAGGGACAACGTGTTCATCTCTGTGCCCAATGGCCCTGGCCCTGAGACCTGCCGCTGAGGGCCGATTGCAGCCGAGGGCTGCGGCCTGTGTCATCCTCGCTGGGGGCAGTGGGCTCCTCTTCCCTGAGGGGCAAGATCTGAGCCCCACCCTGCTGTACAGCCAGGACGCTGCAGGTTGACAAGGGTCTTCCTGCTGTGGACGGTGCCCTGGCGGACTCTGCTCGGGGTGGGTCCTGGGGGCCTCAAACCAACGTCTTCAAGGACCCTGTGCCTTGGAGTGGGAGGCTGTCCCCGCAGAGATGGGGTGCTCCAGGGGAGATAGGGTGCCCCCCGTGTGCCCTCAGACCCCCAGAATCCAGCCCCTGAGGTCAGAACGGGCCCTGTGAGGAGCTCAGGGTGGGAGGAGCTTGGACCTCATCGGCTGTGTCCTGGGCTGTTTTCTCGGGCAGCTTATCCATCTTTTGGGGGCTCCTGGTCACCTGCACTCAAACTGCACTTAGAAATAAAGTTATAACTCAGAAAATAAAGAAATTTCCCAAAACATGGTGCCACCAGCCAATGCACAGGCTCAGCCTGGGAGATACTGCGGCTTCAGCGCCCTGTGGGGTCCCCAGACATCGTGGAATTTACGTTTCCTGGTGGACGGTGGCGGCATGGCCCAGTGTGGGCTCTGATGACCTGTCGGCCTTTCTGTTGGGAGCGGGTACTCCTTGAGGCCAGACCAGGTGGGACACAGAGAAGCGGCATCAGGCTGGGGAGCTGTGGACGGGGGCCTGGGCGCGGCAGGGGGCTCACGCACTGGAGCCTCTGTCCGTCCAGGCGAGCTTCATGTAAGCAGCCCACCTCTCTGCCTCAGTTTCCCTCCGAGTGATGGAGAAGATCACAGTCCCTGTGCTGGTGTTGAGAAGATTCACGAGCTGAGGGTGTGAGGATGTGGGCCACGGAGCCAGCGGTGGGAAGAGGCTCTTTGGTGCCTGTGTCACTGCTAGCCCCCATTCCTGCCGCCGACTCAGACCTCCCTCGTGTGTCGAAGGCGCTCAGCTTTCTGAAAAAAATGCTATTTTAACTACATTTAATTGACTCCCCTTGGGGCATATCCTCAAAGCAGTGCTGGTCCCCGATGCTCAGGAATTAGGGAGCACGCATGGTTGCACCTGAGCGAGGCCTGGCCCCGGTCGTGGGGAGAGCGTTGCTCTGTGGATGCGCCGGTGTTGCCACGGCCGCCCTGGGGCACGTTCCATATGGTCCAGGGAGCCCACCTCGAATTCTCTGCACACAACCGTGGTCACGCTGCCAGCCTGGCTCCTGGGGCAGCTTGGCAGGCTTGAGCTGTGCCGGAACAGGAGTCGGTCGTGTCCCCCGCAGTCCCCTCGGGCCTGCAGAATTCCCTCCCTGCTGTGAGCCAAGGTTTTCCACAGAAACAGCGTAGCAGGGTGTGTGGATGGACAGACGGAGAGATGGGATCCAGCCACCCACCCATCGCTCCCTTTATCCACCCATCCCCCACCCATCCACATTTTAGACATTTGCTGGTGCAGCTGAGGAGGCTGGGTGGGTCCGAGATCTACAGCAGGCTGAAGGCCAGGGGACAGTTGCCATTGATGTTCCAAGGCCTCTGCTGGTGGAATTTCTCAGTGCTCAGGGAGCCCCATCTTTGTTCCCACGGTCTCTCCTCCCTGGACGAGGCCCACCCCCCTCAGGGAGGGTCACCTGCTTTATGCAAAATCCCTCGACTTCGATGCCAGTCTCAGCCAGGAAACTCCCTCTCAGAGACATGCAGAGCTGAGGCCTGACCCACATCGGGCACCGTGTCCCAGCCGGGTCGACACAGCAATTACCCGTCACACGGCTCTTGCGAGGAAGGGAAGGAAAGGCCTCGCCTGGGAAGTAGCGACTGGTGTTCCCAGCGGGGATCGCTCGGCAGGAAGCAAAGGTCCCCTCAGAGCGGCAGCCGTCCCTGACGCAGCACGTCTTACAATGAGGACCTATTCATGAACATTTTTTCCTTAGCCAATAAAAGGGATTAACAGAATGCATAGTTTTTATTTTCAGTTCTTTAATATGAGTACGGTTGAGTATCTTTCTATACCTTATTAGCCATTTGTATTTCTCTTTTACTTTGTTGACTATTCTTAATGTTTTTTCCATTTTTCGTTGGAAAAGCATTATTTATTAAATAGAGTTTTTAATTTTTTTCAAGACAGGGTCTCTCTCTGTTCCCTGGGCACACAGGTGAGGCGAGGCTGCTCCTAATAGTCCTCAGAGAACCTGCCGGAGGGAAATCCGCCTACCCTGTGTCCTCTGTTCCTGCTGTCGCTGGGCGTGGGCGTCGACCGCTGGTGCCGTGGAGAACCTCAGGCGGGGCTTGGCCGTGAGGCTGGCTTACGTTAGAGGGAAGGGTGGGAGTGTTTGTGCTGGAGAGATTCAGGACCCCCAGAGGGGCCGGAGGGCGGTGGAGGGGGGTCCTGGCTGGGCTGAGGAGGCCGTGCAGGAGCCAGGGCCCACGGGCACTTTGAGTCGACCTATCTGAGCAGCTGGGCTTTGGTGGAAAGTCACGGTGGGTCACTGAGCAGGGAGGGCAGATGCTCACGGAGGCTCTTTGGCGTGGGAAGGTCGGCTGTCCCGGTTAGCGGGCCTGGCTAGACCTGAGTGGCAAGTGAGGGATCTCAGTGGTTTCTCCTGGGCGGAGCCAGGTGAGCCACCCAGGGCCCCAGGTGGCAGCCTGGAGGCCGGGGAGGGAGGCTGAGGCTGCTGGACTTTGCTTCCTCTAAGGGTTGACGCCCGAGGCCACAGGCCAGGCAAAGTTATGATTTTGTAGTTTATCTGGTTTTTCTTGCCAGGAGGCTGGGGTTGTCGTATTCCAGGTGGAAGTGGAATATCCCCCATAACTCCTAGGCCTGTGTTAACCTCAAACAGCCAGTGCGACCCGACTGCGCTGTTCCCATGACCTGAAACACTGCAGGGGGGTCGCCTTGCTTTGTGGGAATGAAGGAAAGTCACATAAAATCCTTCCTATGGCTTGAATTGCTCCCTGTCCAGCTCGATGTGGTGTCTTCGGGGAAAGCTAAGAACAACAGCGTGTGCCCGGGATTACTGCTCTTAGTAGAAATTCAATGCATTTTAAGGATTTACTATTTTAAAATTGTAATGAATCTTTTCTAGCTAACCCCAGGCAGGTGGTGCCCGAGGGCGCTGTGTGTGAGATCGCGGAGGGGTCAATGCCTGGAGGCGCAAGTGGATCGGGAGAGGGTCGGGGGCGTCTCCACCATGCCCTGTGCCAGGCGCAGGAGGCTCAGAGCTGGACGCGGCCACAGGGGCCGAGGCCGGGGGTCTGTCGAGTTCACCGGTGGGGGCACCGGTACTGTGCGAGCACTTTTCTCTGGGAAGTATAAATTAAGGAAAGAAAAAAAGAAACACAAAGAACATATCAACAAACAGACTCCTTTGCCCCTCCTCCGCCGTGAGCTTGTTGAACATGAGCTGAGGCAAAAGCGTGCGATGCGCGTCACGGAGGGGCTGACGCTCGCGCCGGCCCTGACGCCGCCGTCTGAGGCTCTAGCGCCTCCTGTTGCTGCAGCCTGGGAGGCAGATGCCCCCATCACCCGCAGTTTACAGACGCGGAAACCTGGGAAGTTCTGCTGTTGCTGTGACCCACACCCGGGCCACGCCGAGGGTGGTGCCAGCCACGCCCCCAGGCCTGACAACTCCATTATCCGGGTTTGAAAATCTGTGAAACCTGCTTTATTGGTCCATATATCCCCCAAACAACTGGCTGGAGAGTTCAGGGCGAGTTGCCAGTCACCCGGGTGGGGTCTGCCTGGGCACTTGGGGGTCCCCTGTCTAGCAGTGGGACGTGGGGTCGTGGAGCTCCTTGCAGGCTGGGTTTGCATATAGGGGGAAGATCTGGGGTGCAGGGGGTACCTGCACGGTGCTGCTCATGCTAGCAGCAGACCCAGGGCCCTTCTGGGGACGTGCCACCTCTGGCCACGCCACAGCCTCCTCTGACCTTGGCCCTTCTGCCTCTGCCTCCGTCCTCACCCCAGCGCCCAGGCCTGGCAGAAACCTCATCAGGGGCTGGGACAGAGCCCCACCCACGCCCGGGCAGCGGCCACCCACCGGCTCCCAGCCGCCAGATTCCATCCGCTGCCAATTCCAGCTGTGCCTGCTGCTCACGCCACGCTTCTCCCTGAGGGCAGTTTTACAATCCCAGTTTATTAGCTCATGTACCTCACTTTTGACCTCAGGAGTTTTTTTTTTATTTATTGAAACTTTAAATAATTTCTCAGTGCTTAAATCAAAGGGGAATGTAGTTCATAAAATTTAACGGAGAAGCACATTTATCGACTCATGTTGGTCACAGTGGCCCCGACGCTCTGCTCAGACATCCCGGGAGTGTCTCAGTCTCTCGGGTGCTCGGCCCCTGCAAGCCCAGGGGACTCGGTGGTTTTCCCGCCAGCATTTGCACGTTTAGGACCGAGGTGAAGTTTGCGGTTAACGCCTTGGTGAGGGCTCGACCTCTCCTGCCCACGGCCAGAGGGAGGAAGGACCCTGGGCTGACCCGTTACCTGTGCCTGGGGTCAGCATCACGCTGGCTCCGTGTGGACGCCGGGTCCTGTTCCTGCGTCACGGGGTCCTCAGTGCCAAGAGGAGCACTGGTACACAGTCGGTACCTAATAAGTGTCGGCTGGACTATGTTCAGGAGGCGTGGGAGAGAGAGCCTGCCCTGCCAGACCGGCTGTTCCCGGATGTGTGTGCTTCAGCTCCGGGACCCTTCCCAGCCTGTGGCGGGTGGAGACTGTCGGGCGCTGCCGGGCGGGGCCTCTGCACTGGGCCCTGCGGCTTGGCTGGCTCTTGCCCTCTGTGTGACCTCTGCCTTCCCTGTGGACGGGCCAGGCGCCTGCCCAGGGATGTTCCTGTGTTGCTGGCGGTTGGAGTCCCCAGTGCAGTGGTGGCCGCTCCCTGCTCACCTCACCCACAGGCCACAGCTCCTGTGGCCCGGGGTCCCCATGCCGTGGCCTGCAGGGGTTTCTCCCGGCTGTGGCCAGCGTGAGGTGCCGGGAGGGTTGGCCTGGCCCCGCGGAGCGCCCTGTGTGATCTGCCTGGGGCTCCTCTCTGCGGTTTGCACTCCTGAGAAGGGCCCGGGGCGTGTAGGCAAGTGCGCTGGGTGGCCCGGCCTGCAGCTGCTGCTGCTGTGGACTCTGGTCTGTCATGAAGGTGACCCTTGGGTGGCCGTGAGGCTGAGCCTTGCCTCTGAGAACAGCAGAGCCTCCTTGGAGCTGATGCACAGGCGCCCCACAAACAGGAAACGGGCCCCGGAAGGTGCCTCCCAGGAACTGTCTCTGTCTGGGCTCGTCCTGCCCATCTAGACGGGGAGAAGGAAACGCCCCCAGGGACCCCTTGTCGGGGAGCAGGATAGAGCCCCTGCGCCGCTGGGAGCCCACCCAGGGGCCCACCCGAGCCGAGCTGGGGCGAGGCTTGGCTTGCACTGGGGAGACAGCTCCCGCAGGTACGGAGCTGTCCTCTTGCTGGCACTGATCTGACACATGGGCTGGGGGACTTCCTAGGGCCACCGTCCCCCATTTGGTGCGATCATATCGTGCTTCCTCGTGGTAGCGCGTGGTCTTCGCAGTTACTGCCGAGCTGCAGGAGAAACAGGTCAGGTGGGTCCACGGCTCCTTCATGCGTCCATGGGCAGGGACACCTGCCGCCTCCACTGCATGACACTGGCTGGTTCTGGCTCTGCGGTCCCAGCAAGGACGCCGGGAAGGGGCCTGGGAGAATTGTGCCCGCCCGACCCCTCCGAGCCTCCGTCTGGCTGCTTCCTGTTGAAGGTGGAGTCTGGCGTTAAGAATCTTAGGTCCCTGAGTGCTACCAGGAAGGGACAGCGGTGTGGCCAGCACAGAGGAGGTAGTGGCAGAGAGAGGGTGGCAGTGTTCGGCCCCAGGCAGGGCAGAATGACAGAAGCTTATGCAGGCGGGGGCTCGCAGTGGGGTGCACGGCCTCTGCCCCGCAGTGACTCGCGGTCTGCCCTGCGGCTTCCCCGGCTGTTCTCTCGCGGTGTTTAAATTTTCATGCCGGGATGTCTTGTCTCACCACCCAAATTATAAAGCTCCTCAGGGCAGGACTGTTCCTTGCGTTTTTCCCTCTGCCTCTGACAGAGCCTGGATGCATTTGCTCTCGGGGGCTTGACAAATCCGTGGATGGAACTAAAGAGATGCTGCGTGGAGAAGTCCCTGCACGGTGACAGGCCCCAAGGGGGCTCCACGGAGTGGGACGGTGGAGCCGGGGTGAGCGCGCACACGGCTGGGGCTAGGGAGGAGTCTCCTGGCTGGACCAGCTCTGCCACGGCGCCTGCGTCTCGGCTTTGGGACCGCGGGGCTGGGGGCACTGGGCTGCACGGCGCCCTCCAGCCTGAATCTCCTTCCCACAGGGGCTCCTGCTGGTGCTCAGCAATGGCAGCCAGTGTCTGGTGGATGGATTGATGGACAGTCGGGGGAGTGGCGTGAGCTTTAAATGAGGGAAAAACTGGTAGAAGCCACATTTGGCCTCTTTTATAATTTTAGCTCCCAAGGATCCCTAGGATGAGGGACTTGTTATGACGAAAGCTTTTATAAGTGAGTCCACTATGTCGAAGTGACCTCACTTATGTTATCCTGCTCATCCTTGCTCTCCACCATCCTAACGGTGCCCCGAGTGCAGGCCAAATGACATCGCGTGAGAAAGTTCCTTTCCTGCAGGATTTCCAGTAAAGGAAGCAGTTATTTCTACTATCGCCGTATGATGGTGACGGTGGTGATGATGATGATGGTGATGTGATGGTGATGATGGTGATGATGATGGTGATGGTGACGATGGTGACAATGGTGATGGTGACGATGGTGACAATGGTGATGATGATGATGATGGTGATGATGGTGATGATGATGGTGATGGTGACGATGGTGACAATGGTGATGGTGACGATGGTGACAGTGGTGATGGTGACGATGGTGATGATGATGATGGTGATGATGCTAGAAACCTACATTTTGGGCAGTAGGAAACAGATATGCTTGAGGAAACTGAAGACCTGTAGGGGCCACAGAGCTGGGACATAAATACTTCTCAAAACAGCCAGCGATAGTAGCTCCCAATTACACGCTAATTACACCTGATACATGTTCAATTCCATTTATCATGAGATTAAGATCATTGGCAGCTCTTACAGGATGTCGAGGGGCATTTTAGTTGCCCACATAGGTCTGGACACGCATTTGAACAGCGCAGTTCCTCATTGTGGACGTGTCACCCTGGGCATCCGGCTTTCCTGAGCACAGCAGCACGACCCACGGCACCGCCGCTGCAGGTGGCAGGTGCGGGACGTGCCTGACCGTGGGTTGGAGCACCTCGGCACGACCTGGCGACGACCGAGGACCCGTCGCCTTCACCTGCTCTCTTATGGTGTATCTTGTGCAGCTGAGAGCGTGAACGTTTGCATGGGAACTGGTTTTATGCGATATGTAAACATTTATTCAAAGAGAAATGAAAATAGCAACATAGAAAATAACTGCCTCCTGACTTTAAAATGCCCTCACCACGAGTCTCTGGCAGTATAATTATGCTTGTACAAATTTTGTAGCTAGTGTCAAGCACAGCTATGAGAAACACTATTTTTAAAGACTTTATAATGCAGCAGTAAAATTTCTGCTCTAGGCTAAAATATCATGGATCCAAGTGTCAGCCCAGCAGCTAATAATGTTATAGCCTTTCAATCCACATCTCCAGGTTTAAGTTGTAAATGGAGAATTAGTATCAAGGTAGGCGTTTTCAGTAACTGCAAATTTTTCTGTTGCCAAACTTGGTGCAATCTAAGTTAAGAAGTCGCAAAGCATGTCAAGGTATTTCACCCTGACACAGTGTCTCCTTAGCAGACGCCTGCTCACGTCTCTGCACTCCATGACCTGGGCACGCTCTGCCTCCCGCTCTGACCTCTGACGACCCCGAGGTCAGTGGCTCTGTCCTCCGCCTCACTTGCCCTGCTCCAGCCGGCCGCCTTCTTCGGCCCCTGCTCCTGTGCCTGCACTGACCCCCGGGCTCGTCACACGGTTGTCCTGCCAGGTCTGCGCCTCCTGTCACCTTCGAGTGCTGCGCAGGCATCAGCCACACAGCAGCCACCGCCTGTGCCGCTCTCTCATCCCCAGCTACTACCCGGTAGCACCTACCTGGCGGCATTTATTTTGTGTACTTGATTCTGAAATCTTTGAAAGGCCGCACCAGTTAATACTATCACATCCGCCGCCGGGTCTCAACCCTGAGTTAGGGAGAGGACACCGCCCAGCCCCAGCGCGGCCCCAGCTCTCCCAGGGCTGCAAATTCCTGACACATGGTCGATTCGCGCATGTTTGTTCATCGAGTGGATCGTGGCAATGACCTTCCTGACTCATGTTTCCTGTGGCTCTCTGACGCCCCGGCCCCCGACCCTGCGAATGCAGTGTGCTGGGTAAAGGGGAATGTTCCGTAACTTGGCAGGACACAAATTCCGGGATCCTCCCCTGGTCACGGTTTTTCCCTGTTGTTCACACAGCCCTGTGCTCACCGGGCCACGCACACTAGCTGCTCGGGCTGATTCTGACACAACGTTAGAGAACAGAAACTAAGCTTTGCCAGTTCCCAGCACCCTGGGCTTGGCTCAGGGTCATATTGCTTTTATATACTTATGGATTTAATGTTATCTTTGGTTATCAGAATATTTGACATTTGCTCTAACTGTGAATAAATCTGTGAGCCAATTCTACCTTCAACATCAGCGTTTACAAATGTGTTTGTTTTATTTCATATCTTGTCCTATCCTGAGGTCTCAGATCAAGAGACGTCTCCGAGTTCATTTTCCCGGGAGGAAATGCGCGGACTGTCTTCTGCAAGCTCTGGGGTCTCACTCGCGGGGCATCTGCCTTTGGCAAGGCTGAGAGTTCCAAGGCCACGGACAATCCTCCAAACCTGGTGGCCGCGGTGCCCTTGTCGAATGCCGTAGAGAGAT
Organism: Avahi laniger; assembly: GCA_963575035.1. NCBI lineage: Eukaryota > Metazoa > Chordata > Mammalia > Primates > Indriidae > Avahi > Avahi laniger. Next base: position 35,812 of record CAUYSK010065350.1, read on the forward strand.
TAGTTCAAGATTTTGAGATTTTTCTTTCTCTGAAAATAACATGTTTGTTTTACCTGTGAAATCACAATATTCTTTAAATTCTTGGAATGAAAGAAATCAACGATTTATGCCCAAATATTGGTCTCATTTGTTAATTTTGCCTGAAATAGGGTAAATACTTCAGTGTGTGGCATCAGGAAAAATGTTCTGCCTTGGTTGAAACACGAAGCACGTTCCCCCTAGGGCTGCGATAAAGCCAGGATTTCTGCTTCCGCCACTGCCAGGTGACGTTCCGCTGGGCGTTCTGGCCAGTGCGGGCTACACAAAGGCTTAGTGTGTGGCGTTTGCTTACCGGTCAAGCTGTCGGCTCGGATGGGGGGGCAGAGCGAGGGCGGCAGGTGCCACCATGCGGCTTTGGGCCCAGCCTCCAGGCAGGTGGCCCCCAGGTGTGCTAAGGAATTGCGCACCTGACTTCCACTTTGCTTTCCCCTGTGCTGCACCGGGGCCGGGGGCTGCTGGGAACGGCCAGACGTGATGGGCGACCGCTGCCCTGGTCCACGTAGGCGCCCATCCCAACGGCTTGGCATGTGCCTGTGTGGCTTTGCAGGGCAGCCAGGACAAGACCACACCCTGGGCGGCTCTGATGGGAATTTACTGCCTCCCCGCCCTGGCAACTCGAAGTCTGCGACAAGGCGTGGGGGCTGCGGCCTCCTGTGGGCAGGCAGGGAGGGTCTGTCCCAGGCCACTCTCCGCGGCTTATAGAAGCATCGCCCGGCTTGGCCTCTGTGGTCCTCCGGTGCTCTCCCTGCCTGTGTCTGTGCCCACGTTTCCCCTTCTTACAAGGACAAGGGTCACGTCGGGCGGGGGCCCAGCCTTCTCCCTTGTGACCTCGTCTTAACTTACCCAATTTTATCCTCAACGACTCCATTTCCAAATAAGGTCACATTCTGCAGCGTGGGGCTTTGGACTTCCACATAGGAACCTCTGGGGGGCTCCATGTAACCTGCAACAGGGTCAGAGGTGCCCCCCACCCCGTGCTTAAGGGCCGATGCGGGGACCTGGTGCAGGCCGTGTCCCTGCGGGAGCCATTTCTATCCACTGTCCGTCCACCTCCCTGGATGCTGCGTGTCCCTGGGATCTCGGAGGACGAAGCCCTGGGGGCCTAGCCTCTGTCTGCGGTGCTGCCGGAGGCCCTGGGTGGCAGCCTGCGCAGGCCGAGACCAGAGCAGGGGACCGGCACCTTCTGTTCATTTCCTGGGAGTCTGGGGTTGCCCGTGGCTGAGGGCAGGTTGCCCAACATTACGCCGCTAAAACCACGTAGTGGTTTCATTTCACTGACCAGGACATTTCTCCAAAGCGAGCGTGTGCCGTGGCCAAGGTCACAGCAGGAGAGAAGGGCGGGCCGGGCCGCGCGCCCCTGCAGCCGAGCCCCTCGTGGGCTGCGTGCCCACGCTGACGCACCTTTCTCATGAGAGCGCCCGAGACCCTCTGGACGTCCCAGCAAGGTGGCCTGTGACCCTGTGCCCACGTGGCCTGGGGCTGGGCTCTCCTGACCCTTCCCAGGGCCTTTCCGCAAACAGCACTCACAGCCCGCGACTCCCTCACCCTGCTGGGGTTGAAAGACACATCGACGCCGTCCCGCTGCTTGTGCAGCAAATGGGGCTGCCAGGGCGTGTGGGGTCGGCGGTCCTGGGAGTCCCCCCAGCTGGTTCCTGGCGGAGCCGTCACAGGGCTGGCGCCAAATGCACTTGTCACAATAGAGGCAAGTGTGTTCTCAGTACAGAATCAATTTCACGTTTCCTGGTCATTTAGCAGAAAAGCAACTGAAATAAGGTGTGTGCCGTGTTTACCTGGCACCTCGCGGAGCCATGCGCCACTAACCGGGCTGTGTGCAGAGGCCCCGTGCTGGGCTCCCGTGTCCTCTCTGCCTGAAGGGGGAGGACAGGAGGCCCCGGGGCGTGGAGCCCCCGGTAACACGTTGTTTGCCTGTCACCGTCCTCCGATTCCTGATGTCACAGGGAAACAGTTTCACAAACTGATGACTCCGCGACATTCACGGGGGAGGCGGCCTCCTGCCTCCGTCTCGGGTGGACATCGCTGGGGAAGGGGCGCCTCAGGGCCGGGCCCCGCTGGGGGCTGTTGTACCTTGGCCCCGGTGCCTCTCATCCGCGTTGGGTCTGCACGAGGTCCCGCCCACCCCTCAGCATCCCTGAATGTGGGGCGGCTGCAGCCCCTTCTCCTAGCGGGATGGTGGCTGGGCACGATGACCGAGTCACGGAGGAGCGCAAGCTCCAGGCGGGCACAGAGGGAGGGTGGGTGGCGTTAGTCCTGACCCATCGGAGATCTGAGGGGGGCACGGGGCACGGTGGAGGCAGCCACTGGGTCTGAGCGCCCGGCGGCCACGGCCCTGCCTGAGCCCCAGCTCTGCCTTCTGTCCCTCAGACCCCGCGCCGGGGCAACGAAGGCGCGCCGCAGCGCCGCAGCCTGCACCATCCCGGGACAGACAGGAGCTGGGGACCTACGTCGCGCCTCCCACGAGGCCCAGGTGTGAGTAGAGTGGAATCCCCCAGCCCCGCAGGCCCGTGAGCAGGCCTCGCCCGTCAGAGGAGGCATGAGCCGCAGCAACGGGGCACTGGCAGGGAGGGAGGCGCTGGGACTGAGGAACATCCCAGTTCACGCGGCGGGCGCTGTGGCCTCTCTCCCCTCCCCGGGGGACGTGGGCAGCGGCCCACCGCCAGCCTCCTCGGATTCGCGGCCGCTCCTCTCCCCTGGTGCGGGCAGAGGGCGGTGAGGTGTGGCCGGGGTGAGCAGGAAACGCTCCCTCCGTGGCACAAATGGGTCCCAGGTTACGCCCCACTGAATCATGAACCCCGAAGGCCGCACTTCAGCGCGGGATTTAGGCAGATCACAGTTTCGGTAGCTTTTGTTTTCCCAGTATCAGAGCATTTTACCCACAGAATGGGAGAAAACTGGCAAGCAAATGAGAAAAGGAAAATTAACTCCAACTGATCATCTCCAGCCGCCGTCAGTGAGGGGGATGAAGGTTGGAGGAAGGACTCGGGCAGGGGGGCGGGGAACGCAGACCACCGCAGCGCCCTTGGCGTGGAGGCCGCTCCCCCGCCGGGAGCTGTCTGCGTCTGCTGCGCCAGGCTGGCTCCTGTCCAGGTGACGGTCTCCGTCGCAGGCAGCAGTGAAGTGCCAGCCAGATGCCGCTGAGCGCCACGCCCTGCTGCGCCCGGCGCCTTCCCCGTCGGTTTCCTTCTCCGTTTCTAAGTGTCTCCCTTGGCAGGAAACCCCAGAGGCAGCGATTTGACCGTCAGTGGTCTGGGCCAGGGAGGGGCCTCCAGTGGGTCTGAGGGTCCCCCCACCCCCGCCGAGTGAGCCGAGCTGCTCACCACGTGCCTGTGCCAGGCGGGAGGGACGGCGGGTGTGGGGCGCTGCTGTGGACTGAGTCCTGCCCCCCAACGTTGCTGTGTTTGGAGATGGGGCCCTGGGGGATAGCGAAGGTTATGTGAGGCCGTTCGGGGGCCCCGACACAGGACTGGTGTCTTCAAAGAGGAAGGGACCCCGGGAGGCTCCTGCCCAGAGAAAAGGCCACGTGAGGTCACGAGGAGAAGGCGGCCACTGTCTGCAAGCCCAGGAGCGCGGCCTTGGGAGAAACCAGACCTGCCATGGCCGCCTCTCGGGTTTCACCCCTGGACCGAGAGGAAGTGAGTTGTGGTCTGAGCCGCCCAGTCTGGGTGCTGTGCTGCGGCCGTCCCCGCAGGCTGGCTCAGACGCTAGTGACGGGCAGGAGGAAACAACGGAGCGGGACGTCTTTGTCCACTCCCAACTGTCCAGACACTTAAACGTGGAGTTACCAGGACCGGTGGGGGCAGTGTCCTCCTTTTGCAAGCCCGCCCGGGAGGAGGCTGGCCCTGGGCTCCTGGGCAGTGTCCGGAGGGCGGCACCTCGTCCAGTGAGGTCTGTCCCCTCCTCCCCACATCCAGGGTGGCACTGGGCTCCCTGCAGTGGGCCTGGCTGTGTCCTGTGTTGGGGGCGGGACAGGAGGAGCCAGGCCCTGCCCTCTGCCTGCTGTGTGGACACCTAGACCCTGCAGAAAGGCCACGGGGACGTCCCCCTGCTCGGCTCACCCTGGCGGGGTGGGACCCTCAGACCTGGCGGGAGGCCCCTCCCTGGCTTTTGTCTCGGGGCCTCCAGCTGGGAGCGCCCAGACCTTTGACGGTGAAATCACCTGCAACTAATTGGCTTAATTGCCTAACGGTATGTTTAACTGAAATCTGTATTTATCAAGTTTACATTTCTCACGTGACAGGGCAGTCCCGGCTCCATCTGAGCCGTCCACATCGACTCAGCTTTCTTTTTCTGCGTCCGCCTTTTCTGGAGGACGTCAATAGCCTTTAGGAGGATATGTCCATCTTATTCTGATATTTCCAGTGGGAATTGATCCAGTTTTTAGTCACTAATAAGTTTTTGAGATGCTCCCGGCCTCTTTCCTTTGTCAGCGCGTGATCGATGGTGCAGGTGACGCTACACGCGCGTTCCCTGGGGGCCTCGGGCTGGGCTCCCGCACCCGCACCCACTCCGCGCAGGAACTGGGACCTCCAGCGGGAGGGGGCTTCACGCCTGCAGGACGCACCGCGCAGCTGCCTTCATTTCCTGTGTGTAAGATGCGCTGTTTCCTCTCCTGTTCAGCAGTTCGATTACAACGGACGTAAGCACTGGTTTTCTTGTACTAGTCTGCGGTTTCCTGAATTTCTCAAGTCTGCGGGTGGACCCGGCTCAGGTGTTTTATTGAGTGCTCGACCGTTACCTTTTCTTAGGTGCCTGCGCCTGTCCTCTGTCCCGCGCCTTGGACCGAGGGGAGGAGAGGTGGCGGTTTCTGGGCCCAGTTCGCTGTGAAGGGACAGGACTAGGGCCTGTCTCTAGGCTGAAACATTTTGTTTGACGAAGTGTATCGCTGGTTTGTTTTATGAACAAAGTTGTAAGGGCTTATTAAATAAAACTTTGGAATCTAAATGAAATATGGACGGGGGAGAGGCCACCTGCATACCCAGGGCGGGGCACTGCGGCTTCTGATTTCAAGATTGTTCTAAGCACCAAAGGAGGCAAGAAAAGCTTCAGCTTTCTCCGCTGCGCCCCTTTTAATAAAAGGATTTGTTCTGCGAAATTTGGATTAAGGACCCAGAAGGCCATAGATATCCTTAAGGACGCAAGTTTCCACCCCGGTGTGCGGCTGGCGTCTCCCGGAGCCTCTGTCTGTGGCCAGTCGAGGCCGTCTTCCACGTGTTCTCGCTGGCCTTTCCTCTGACAGTGTCTGTGCCCTCGTCTCCCGTCGTTGAACTCCCGGTCCTGTTGGATCAGGGTCCCCCCCGCCAGCCCCACCCTGGCTCAGTCAGCTTGGAGGAAGACCAACCTCCAAACAGTCGCCGTCACGGTTACTGGGATCAGGACTTCGGCATCCTCTGGGGGACACAGCTCAATCTGCAACACCCACCGAGGCTCTCTGTGGTCTTCTGTGGCCGCGGGGCTGGCCGGTGCCGGAGATGCCGGCGGATTCGGAGGGTGAACGTGAGGTGAACAGGAGGAAGAGTGCATCGGGGCTGTTCCGGCAGGGGTGAGGCTGGCGGGCTGCGCCCACAGCACTGGCCCGCAGGGCTGCACAGACCAGCCGTAGAGACCCCGCCGCCCTGCCTGGAGTACCAGCCCTTGTCTGTCTCCAGAAATCTGCAAGAGTCAATTCTCGGCTTAATTTCAACCAGCACTTTCCCCCTTCAAAGTGTGAGTCGGGGCAGAACATTAATACAATGTCTTTTTTGTAGCAGAGAATCGTTTTTCCCTGGCAGGGAACAGAGGCCCAGAGGAGCCGAGCGTCTCGTCCCAGACACCTGCGGCCTATGCCCTCCTGAGCTGCTCACGGGGTTCTGTCTGCTCCTGGTCTCACCGAGGCCACGGCCGTCCTGCCCTGGCTCCGCTGTGGCTGTTCCCTGCGGACGGGACGCCCGTCCCACACACCACACTCCCAAGGAGTTCCTGGCGGACCTCAGGAGACGTGCTTCTCCCGCCAGAAGCTGCGGGGAGCAAGGGGCGAGTTCGTCGTCCTCCTGTCGTGCCTCTCCGCAGGCTGGGGGAGCGGGGCCCGCGTGTCTCAGAGGGTCAGGCCGGCTGCAGTGAGCCAGCCCTGGGCACCCCGGACAGACTGACTTTCCGAAGGTGACTTCTGGGCTCTCTCCTGCCCGTGGCCACCCCTCCGCGCCACTTCCCCATTCGTGCGATGTCGGGACAGTGGCAGGTAGGGACGTGGCCCTGTGTCCAGATGCAGCGCAGGCCTGTTCCGGCAACAACCAGCCTGGCCGTGGCCTTGGAGGCCGCCATGGTGGGCTCCGCCAGGCGCTGCCAGGCGTCTGGGCCGTGTGTCTGCATGCGAGTGGCACGGAAGCTCCTCTTTGCCGTGAGCCTTTGTTTCAACACAGGGTTTGGGTGTGAAAAGTTAGGATGAAAAAATCTTCACTAATGGTGGCCTTTACCTGGCCTGTCCCTGGGGTTGCTTATCAGGATGGAGGCCAGCAGGTCCTGCAGAGCGTGTGCGTGGGACTCCAGGGCTGTGCCGTCTTGCGGAAGCCGCTGCAGAGTCCGCTGTTGTGCTGGGAGGCACCTGCCGGGCCTGCCCCACCCCCACCAAGAGCAGCTTTGCGTGTGATGGGCCCAGGACCGGCTTCCACCTTCTGAGTGAGGGGCGGGCGCACTGACCCGTGTTTCCCCATGTGCCAGGTGCTTGGCGTGTCCCTGGGGTGAAGAGACCTCTGTTAGCCCAGACCGCAGGTGTTTTCCCGTGTTTCCTACTGAGTGCATCTGGGTGTTGGTTTTCCCCCACGTCTCTCATTCTCCCGGATTTTGTTTTTGCAGTGGCGAGGTGGTTAGTCTTCCTCCAATCTCCGCGTTTCACTGCCATTACAGCCACGCACACGTTCTTCCACTCTGGAGACAGCGCCTGGGCTATTTTTCCTTCGTTCACGAGAGTGAGCGATTGTCACGGGGAGCGGGCACCACACTGACCCCTCACAGCAGAGACCCTTCCTGCGGGGAAACAGGCTCGTGGGACGGACAAACGCCCACCGAGGTCAGAGCTGCCGCGGTTCGGATCCTAGCTCCTCCTCCCCGGCAAGGCCCCTGCTCGAGAGCGGTTCTCCCTGCTACGTGCGAGCCCACAGGGCGTGGGAAGGGACGAGCCGCACCTGGGAAGCCGCGTCCTGTGGGACCTGCTCCGTGGGCCTCCCCTGTGGAGCGTGGCCCAGACCCCGCAAGACACGCGTGTCCACCCAGCGGGGCTTCCCGGGACCTCAGCCCAGGAGAGTTCACGCTCCAGGGCGCGTCCTTGGACTGCCCACTCCTGTCCCTGAGCCTGCAGGTGTCCCCGAGCGTGGGGCATAAAGTCCTCTGCTGTCCCTGGGGCTTTCGTTTCTGGGCTATCCCTGTGTAAATAAAACTTTTATATATCTCAATAATCGTATCAATAGATCTTAATCTAGGTAATTAAAATTCAACAAGACGTTCCCAAGGACATAACACACACCCACAAACCATTTTAATGGCCACAAGCTGTTCCCTTGCGAGGACGTGTCCTCACCGCACAGGCGAGGGTGGGGGTCAGGCGGAAGCCACTCCGGGCGCCGACAGGGGTGCAGCTGAGCAAGTATTTTGTGAGCCTTAGAGGGACCTTTCCTGTGACGACAGGGCCCACTGCAGGGCGCGCACCCGCCGTGGGCTCTGGGGGTCCCTGGCCTCCTCGCAGCCGCTGTAACTGGGAGGCGACGCCGGCTTGTGGACATTTGTTCACTCGGAAAGCGTCTCCTGCAAACCCGCTCTGTGGGCGCCAGTGCAGCGGCCACGGAGGCCGTCTGGGGAGGGGTGAGGGCTGTGCTCAGGCCGTTGCCTCCCACTGGCTGCATTTGCCGGGTCATTTGCGGCGGAGCTGGGCGCCAGCAGGACCTGTGCTTCGTGACCTGTGCTTCGTGTTGTGGCCAGAGACGGCCACGCTGGCCTTTGTCCTCCACGGCCACCAACAGCCCCTCCTAGGAGTCTTTGCAGGCCAAGGAGCGGCTGGAGAACGCGCTCTCGGGCTCAGGCGGCCTTGGTGGAGACCCGGCCCCGCCCCTCACAGCTGTGGCTCTGGGGACTCCTGTCCTCTGCTCCAAAGGGGGGACTGTCACAGGACAGGCCCCAGGGTGTGTCTTGTGTGTGGCCCGAGCAGCACTGGCCACAAGCCTAGGGGACCCATGCGGTCCCACCGAGCATCTGAGCTCAAGCTCCACTGGGAGGTCAAAGGGCAAGCTGGTGTCCACCTCTGCATCCAGCTGTGACTGGGCCGGGGACTCTGCCCTTTGATGGCTCCCTGCCCCGTCGCTCACTCCGTGGGACTGGCTGTGGGGGACCCCAGGTCACCCTATGTGGGGCAGGGGCAAGCGCTCGTGGCCAGGACGGGGATCCCAGCAGGTGGAGCTCCGGGCAGAGGTGCCTCCTCCCTGTCTGCAGCTGGGCCAGGCCTGGGCTGGGAGGGCAGCCAGGGCGTGGTGTCCTCGCCACAGCCAGGAGCCCTGGCCAGGGTGCACGGAAGGGGGCCCACTGGGCCCAGAGCCTGAACCTGGGGTCTCACAGGGTTCGGCGCCCAGTCGGAGTGGACTCGCTGCCTGCTGTCTCTGAGCTTCCGCTGGGCCCGGGGTCTCGGGGGTGTGGGGGCCGTGACGGCTCTGGGCGGGGCCTGGGCCTGTTATTTAGCGACAAGTGACCCCTGATAACCAGCATTAACGCCGACACTGAGCGGGGCCACCTGGACCTGAGCCACGGCCACCCTGGGGCTGCACTGGGCCTGGACGAGCCGGGCACACGGCACCGAAGGGGCCACATTGGCACGTGGGCTCCGCGGACTGCTCGAGTGCGATTTCACGCTTTTAGTTCCGTGGAATCCAAAGAGCTAACACTTACCTTCAAGCCGCCTCCCCAGGAGCCCCGGGGTCCAACCCGTCCGCCAGCTACACGCAGTCCTCCCTCATTAAAATGAAACTCCCCTAGGAGCTCAACACAGCGGTATCTTTGCTTTATTTACATTAAAATCAACAGATGTTAGCAAGTTGGTGTCATTTATTATATAAGATGTGATGACAATACAATTAGTATTTTTAAACTGTAATTGTAAAATTGACCTTATTAAAATTCCACTTCCTCCATAATTAAAAAAAACTAATTACTTCTAGTAATTGGACCAGAAATGACATTTTCGGTTCATTAATATTCAGCAAATTGTTTTCAAGACGTTCTTGGCACGGCGCACTGTCGATCTCTCGCAATACTGTTCGCTTCTCATTTGAAAGTCATCTGGAAATAATAGTTTGCATTTTAAGAAGACGTGTACCCATGAATTGATTTTATAAATAAAGTTTTTAATTGCTAATTAATGTGTGGGGACTACGCCCCTGTACTACTTCCCCGGCAGGAGCGGGGCTGGCGGGGCTGAGCCGGCCTGGGTGGGGCCGTCGGCGCCGCTGCCTCCGCAGGGACCGCAGGTCCTGCTCTGCCGCTCCTGAAAGACGCGTCTAATCACTCGGCCCAGAAGGTGGGGGCCATCGAAACAGCAGAGTGCGAACCAGCTCTGTAAGGAACTGAGCTGGTTGAGAAGGTTTTTAAAGAATAGAAGCAGGCCGTTTAGGCTGCCACGGAGGCTGGTTCCTGGTGCCCCGGGCGGACGGTGCCGGGTCCGGGGAGCTGCGTTCGCTCTCAGACAAGGCAGGGCTGTCGGCCGGGCTTCGCGGCCCTGCTGTGCATCGTCCCCGCAAAGCGGCTCTGCCGACGCGTCGACGCGGCCCAGCGTTCGCCCTGTCCGTGCCGGCACGAGCCCCCGGCCGCCGCTGCTGCAGGGCAGAGGAGGGCAGACGAGGGACGTGGGGCCGGGAAGGGACGCTGCTCTGTCAGGCGAAGTGCCGGCGACACCGGCGCGTTGTGTGCACCCAGGACCCGGAGCCGGTGGGGCGTGAAGAGCAGGCGGGTTGCCGAGAGTTGCACATTCTCACCGGGCTGCGGCGAACTGGGGACGCCCGGTGGGGTCGCGGTCCACCCTGACCCTCTCTGCAGAGCCCAGTTCTCTGGAGGGGGCGTGGCTCCTGACAGAAAGGAAACACGCGCACACCTTTAAAGGAAGAAGCACAGAGACCAGATGACATCCCGTCTCCCCGGGTGGGATCTGGGATTGTCACGGGGAAGCTGCTGTCTCGCCTGGGGGCCGGGGACTGGCGTGAGTCCCGGTGCCACCTGTCCCGGTGATGGTGAGGTCTCAGAGGCCACCCGGGCTCTGCACACACACAGCCCTGGGGTAGGGAGGTCCCGGAGCCCGTGGGGAAGGGCGGACTCGGGCCTCCCCTGGGCTTTGGTTCAAAGCCTCCCCTGGCGCTTGGGTGGGATGGGGGAAGCTTCCAGAAGCCAGAACCTGAGGGGAGTCTCTTGTTCCACTTCTTAGCAGGGTTGATCTAAGGCAGGGCCCCCCCCCTTGGCTGGGAGGCGGGGACACCCCCACCCTGCTAGACCTCCGGCAGGTGTTGAGGGAAGGCAGAGAGGCAGCTCCCTCCCGCCCAGGAGGTGTGGCCCATGGTGGCCCCTGTGCCCGCCCACCTGCTCACCCCGTCATCCCAGGCCTGGCCTCTCTCTGCGGCATCTGTGCTTGTGTCCGTGGGTGAGAGCTTGGGGAGCACAGGCCCCCCACGTCCCACCTTGGCCTCACAGGCCGCTCCCTGCTGTCCCCTGTGGCTCTGGGCCCATCAGTGGGCAGAGCCTGGCTTCCTGCCGGGGGCTCTGGGAGCTCCAGCGAACAGGGCAGTGGACCCAGAGGGGCGGGGACGGTGACACTGCTGAGACACTGGGGAGGTCTCCTTAGGCCTCATGCTGCCCACAGCGCACCCAGACCGCGAGATGCTCCAGGGACAGTGGACATGTGACACTTGCCTGCCCTCCAGTCCTCAGGTCAGCCCCTACCTCGACAGGTGTGGCCTCCTCTCGGCCTGTGGGGAGACGGCTCCTCCAGGGTCGACTGGTAGAGGGGCGCGGGCGGGGCAGACGGGCTCCTGGAGCCCCGGACCAGGTGGCCACCTCCTCTTTTCACCTGCGGAGGACACTCCCCGCTCCAGCCCCGCAGAGCCCCCGGCTGCCTCTCCTGCCTTGGTGGGCCCAGGAGCCCCACACTGACTTGAGATGCTGGGGAGACTCGCCCTTGTCACCTGGTACGTGCCAGGGTCTCCGCGTCCTCCCCCCTGCTGTGCTGTGCGACATCGATGGTTTGAGTTCTGTTCTGGTGATGCAATCTTGAAAATGAGCCACGTGGGCGACCTGAGAGCAAGGTGATAATGATGAGCTGAAAGCTGTAGTGGAAGCGAATCCATCTCAACCTACGCGTGAATTAGCAGCAAGGTTTGACATTACTATTCCAGCAGTATTGGACCATTGGAAACAAATGGGCAAGGTAAAGAAGCAGGATGGATGGGTTCCACCTGAATTAAACGAGCATCAGAGAGAAATCGTCTGGAAGCTTGCCTTTCTTTGCTGTCACGACATAAAGGCAAACCATTTCTACACCAGAGTGTGCTGTGTGATGACAAATGGATTCTTTCTGACAATCGC